>JAJMAH010000065.1:0-115668 GCA_030564925.1 Geotrichum aggregatum | reverse complement strand
CTCAAGAGTGATTCGGGTTTTGACTTACGGTAACATGAATTTTGGCATAAGCCATCCTTGAAGAATGAAATATAACGTCGTGAATGCATTTGATGCAGATCTGGGGAGAACTATTTACTCTTTGTCTATAAGTTGCTTTAACCATTTGTGTATCTACATAATCTTTCAAACCGTGAATTCAATCCATTCATTCATTCACGCCGTGAAAGCTATATTTCGTGTTTGAGCGTTGTCAAATGCTGTAGACAATTTGGATCTTTTTTAACAGGGCAGCGTGGCTGATGCAGAGAGACAAATCGCCAAACATGAATGAAGCTGTTAATAACTATGTTCATGTACGATGAGACGATACAGTCACAAAATAAGCATTATTTGTTGCGGACTTAGCTCAGTTGGGAGAGCGTCAGACTGAAGTTTAAAGTCAGTCTAGCAGTTTATCTGAAGGTCCTGTGTTCGATCCACAGAGTTCGCATTTTTTATGTCATCTGCAGAAATTTTTCACCGATATGATCAATATATACAGCTACCGCAATATATTAAATACCTTGAAAGAAGTTGAGCACAGGCCAGTGGTTGGCGTCTCGATTGTTATTGACTATTTGGGGTCTACAATAGTAGTTGTTAACGGCGGCTGAATGTTTAACATCTTTCTTTACGATAGTTGCAATTCGGGTCTTTTCGTGGCTTAATAACTTGTGGGCATCTTCGGGTAATGTAAAAATGCTAAAATGTCAATGTCGCTGCGGTTCAGCCAATGAGCGTGCGCCTGTAAAGTTCAAGATACTGCCTGGTATGTGATGTCGTTCGACTCAAAATTCTTACTGATCGTCTGGTATGTTCAGCTTTGTTGAGTCTGTTAGAGCTGCCGTTACGTCTTATTTGTCTAGCGTGCCATGTTTGTTGGTCCACCGGTCAGTTCACGAGGGTCATTCCACTATTAGCTCCCATTGCCCACCTTCAGCCGTGGATCGCACAGCGCGTATTCTACAAAGGCTCCATACGTCTGTCCTAGAGTCACCGCACAAGCCCATGAAAACAATGGAAGCAAGTTTTAAACGGCCAATGATTCGATAATATTTGCTTGTAATCATAACAAATGAACTTGTTTGATTCCAATTTTTTCACGTTTTTCGCTTTAGACTATTATAATTATTATTATTATAATTTTTTTTTTTCATTTTTCTTCATTTTCAGTTTAGTTTCTCCTCCTCTTCCCTCTTTCTTCCTTCTTGCTATCTCTTCCTCCAGCAGCAGCAGCCTTCTACCGATCCCTCCATCGATCCATCTACTCGTGTCAGTCATGTCTTCTCCTGATAAAAGTATGTATCTTGATTTATCCAATTGAGTTTATAGGACCTTTTGTCTTCTCTACTTTACTAGTCTGCCTGTCTACCAGCAGGCACTTCAATACTTGACGTCCCGTTAGGCCGCTTCTCAAAATTTGAAATACGTATACTATCAGTCCCACTAACAAAAACAGAACCCCTCCCCTTCACCTACCAGTTTCTGTCTGGTGCCGTCGCCGGCATCTCCGAGGTGTGTATCCCATTTCACCAGTTACCCCTCCACTTGCTAACTCTATTGTGCAGATTCTGGTAATGTACCCTCTAGACGTTGTCAAGACGCGTATGCAGCTCCAAGTCTCCAGCGCCCCTGGCGAGGGCTACAAGAACATGTTTGACTGCTTTGCCAAAATCGTAAAGCAGGAAGGCTTCTCTCGTCTCTACCGTGGAATCACCGCCCCCATTCTTATGGAGGCTCCCAAGCGTGCTACCAAGTTCGCTGCTAACGACAAGTGGGGTGAGTTCTACAAGAACCTTTTCGGAATCAACACCATGACACAGTCTCTCTCAGTATTGACTGGTGCTACAGCGGGTGCTACCGAGTCGTTTGTGGTTGTCCCCTTTGAGCTTGTCAAGATCCGTCTCCAAGACAAGTCGTCTAAATATACAGGTATGCTTGACGTTGTCAAGACAATCGTCAAGTCAGAGGGTCCCCTGGCAATGTACAATGGCCTGGAAGCTACTCTTTGGCGTCACATTTCATGGAACGCTGGTTATTTTGGTGTTATTTTCAAGGTACGTGACCTGCTGCCCAAAGCTGAAACCCCTTCTGGCCAAATTACGAACGATTTGATCAGTGGCTCCATTGGTGGAACTGTTGGTACCCTGCTCAACACCCCATTTGACGTAGTCAAGAGTAGAATCCAGAGCACTTCTAAGGTTGTGGGTGTTGTCCCCAAGTACAACTGGACTCTGCCTGGTGTAGCTACCGTTTTCAAGGAGGAGGGATTTGGAGCTCTCTACAAGGGATTCCTCCCCAAGGTGTTACGTCTTGGTCCTGGAGGAGGTATCCTGCTGGTCGTTTTCACCGCCTGCATGGACTTTTTTAGAAGTATTCAGTAGAGATCTTGGCTTATCATGTGTATGTGTATGTGCTATGTAGGAATGAATAAATGAACTTACTACGCATTTCGTCCTTCTGCCCGCAAAGGTTTAGATTTGAAGGTACAAAGTTGCAGCGCTTCCTGCTCGTAAAGAACTGTTTCCACCGGTCCGATATTCAGGGTTAGGTGTCCCACCAGCTTGCTTGTCATGGCCCAATTGAGCTCGCGCCAAACAAGGCATTCTCACACAGACATTTAGACAACAGCTATCGATCGGTATACGAGACCAAGTAAACCACACAACAGCATGAACTCGACCACAGATTACAATGCGTTACCAAGTTCTGCAGCCAGTGGTTCCGGCTCGGGCAGCGGCTCCGGCTCAGTACCTCCACCTTCTATATCAAAAAGCATAGGCATCCCCGTGCAGCTCATCATCAAGTTCTCAGACGCCACGGTGCCTGACCTGACGCTAAACGTTCCAGACATTACAACATTGCGGGTCTCAGGCATTCGGCGGAAGATCCGCGATACTATTGGGGGTCACCTGAGTAATAGAAGACTGAGACTGATACACGGCGGCAAGGTGCTGAGTGAATCTGTCAACTTGGCGAAAGATGTTGCCAAAGTGAGCGAAGTCAAAGTGAGCAGTAACAATAAAGGGAAAGGGACCACAGGCGCATTAGGAACAAACCCGCAAGACCCAAGCCCAAACACTGTCACTGGGCCCTTCCCTAGAAGGGTCTACCTCCACTGTTCAGTTGGAGACATCCTCGCCGCCCCGGAACTCGCGCGCGAAGCTGAAATGGACGCAGTCCAGCCCACGCGATCTACAGGGCCCGAGCTCCGCGGCTTTGATAGGCTGCGAAATGCCGGGTTCTCTGAACAGGATGTGAGTCAGCTACGACGCCAGTTTTCAAGTCTTCATGGTGGCGTGGGTGGTGCGGCTGACGGCACTAGCGGTGGGGGTTTGGGCGGAGCTGATGGGCTGGATGGGGGAATGGGTATTCCGTCTGCGACAAGGGAAGAAGAGCTGACACAGCTGGAAGAGCAGTGGATCAATACTGGTGTGGTTGACGCCGGCATCAACGTTGGCGGTGCTGGAGATGGGGGCGGAGGCGGAGGTGCTGGAGCTGAAGTAGGGCCAGCTGCACTAGGAGATGATTACCTTGAAGAGCTTGTCGGCCTGCTGGTTGGTATGTTCTTAGGGATTCTGGCTCTATTGTTTTTGAAAGAGACTGGATTGTTTTCGAGACGCCAGAAACATAGCATACTAGCAGGAGTGGTTATCAATTGTTCGTTTGCGCTGGTCAGGATGTTCAATTGAGAGGTTATTTTATGTGTAGGACGCCCGTTAGAATATTTGCATATGACAGTAATGAAGAATGATTTTATTTGTATAGTCTTTGATTGAGAATGTGATCAAGGCTGCTTCTTATAATACCGAGCATGGCCTCATAAGTTAAAAAACAACCACTTATCAGTACTAAACAATTATCTGGACTTCCAAAGCTCCTCGCCCTTTTCAAACACCCAGTCAACAGCCTCTTCTACGGGCTCATCGAACGCATATGGAAGGGCAGGTACGACAGCCAGCCCCAGTCCGACAGGGCCCCACGTCCGGATCCGTGCGTTCTTGACATTTTTCAACGCCTGGCCCGCATACCGCACTGTGCTGTGAATAGTAAACGCAGGCAGCGCCATAGACGCAATGGACTGAAATACCGCGCGCTTCACAGCCACGAACTTCCAGTCCGGGTTTTCAGCAGCGGCTTTGGCTTGGACAGCGGCAGAAGGGTATTCAAAATCTTCCCAAGGCTTGTAGTGCGCCTCTACACCATGCTGGTGTAGTCTAGCCTGTACGCACGCGAAATTGTGTGGTTAGATGAGAAAAGTAGACATAGACAGCAAGAATAACCATACCTTCCATGCTTCGTAGGCTACATCACCGATAAGGTATGCCCAGGAAACTCCGTAGGCGGCGGTAACCGTCTTGGGGTGCGCTACAGGACGAAACGACTCGCCAATGTCGGAGGTGTATGCGACGTATCGTTGCGTGGCAAGCAGAATCTGTCTAGGATTAGAATTAAGCCTTTGATAGCCAATCGCGAGAGGGCGATAAGCTTCGCTTCACTTACGGTCTAGGCTTGTTAGCAGGGCCCTTATACGCGTGTGCGACCAAAAGATACTTACTCTAAAGCGCGCAGCGTAACCAGCATAACGAATGTTGGAGTCCGTAGACTCGATGGCCGAGTCGTCAGTTACCGACAGCGGCTGCTGGTTCTTGTTATTGTTGGGATTAGACATAGGGTGCTGCTGGTTCTTGTGTTGGCGGTGGCAATTGCGTCGGGCTGCTCGTGAAGCAAAGTTGGAAGAGTGTAAACAAGCAAGAAAAGATGAGAGCCAATGGAAACCAACGAGAAAAAAAATCAAAAAAATGTCAAAAGTGTCATAATCATGATAATCATGAAATCAAAAAAGAAAACACGAAAAGAACGGAACCGACTAGTAGTCCCAAAGCCAATGCCCCGAGTCACCCAGCCCATGGAGAACGGGAGCCGGTGTCCGGGCCAAAAAAAATCTGACGTAGCTTCAACGGTTCCCACGCAGCGATGCGCGCTAGTGACGCACATGGGCACGCGGCCGGCACGCGACGTAGGTTGTGCCTAATTGGGCGTGTTTGTTTTGATTTTACATTTTCCATTCTCGTCGCTTTCTTCGACAACATCAACATCAATATCTAGCTATCTCTGCTATGCTCTATGTTATTCTGCTCTGCTCACTGTGCTACTAACCACACTTTATACCCAGCATGACAAGGCAATCTATACGACCGCTACCAAGGCCCCGGCCTTCTCTTCCTGCCGACCTTAAACGGCTGTCTCCCTCGAAGTCCACGCCGCGCAAGTCAGCTCCAGCCATGCGGTCCCCATTAAAAGAACGGCCACTCAACCACGAGGATCCGAAAGAAACGGCAATCAAGGTTTACGTGCGGTGTCGTGGTCGCAACGAGCGTGAAATTAATGAGAACAGTAGCATTGTGGTGTCGACGGCCGCAGACGATATTGTGCGCGGCAAGGACATTTCGGTACAGAGCGGCATCGGCTCTGCCATCTATAAAACCTACTCCTTTGACCATGTGTTTGGGCCCGAAAGTGACCAAGAAATGGTATACGACGGCATTGCCCGCAACTCATTGATGGAAATGGTCGAAGGATACAATTGCACGATTTTTGCTTACGGGCAAACGGGCACGGGCAAAACCCATACTATGAGCGGGACATTTTCAAGCAAGTCAGATAAAGGTCCCACAGAGGGCTGCGGCGTAATACCAAGAACTCTTTACCATTTATTTGAACATCTTGAGCGTTCTACCCAGACGGAAAAACCATCAAAAACAGCCGGTAGAGAATATTCAGTAAAACTTTCGTTCTTCGAATTGTACAATGAAGAGCTGCGCGACTTGCTGTCCCCGGAAGACGAAGAGTTCTCGCGTAAAGTGCGCATTTTCGACGAGTCTGGTAAAGGTGTGATCATTCACGGCATGGAGGAAGTATATATTCGCACAGCTGCAGAAGGTCTCAAGGTGTTAGAAGACGGGTCCTTTCGGCGCCAGGTCGCAACCACCAAGTATAACGACCGATCAAGTCGATCCCATTCTGTGTTCACCATTACTTTGAACATGAAAGAGGTCTCTGTCGACGGAGAAGAGTACGTGCGCACAGGTAAACTCAACCTGGTGGACCTCGCAGGGTCTGAGAACATCAGCAGGTCTGGGGCAGAAAACAAAAGGGCACGCGAGGCAGGCATGATCAATCAGAGTCTTCTCACGTTGGGCCGCGTTATCAACTCTCTCGTCGAGCGGTCTCCACATATTCCGTACCGCGAGTCCAAACTAACGCGAGTACTGCAGGACTCTCTTGGTGGGCAGACCAAAACCTGCATTATTGCGACCATCAGTCCGGCCAAGGTGAGTTTGGACGAGACACTAAGCACGCTAGAGTACGCAAGCCGAGCCAAAAGTATACGAAATAAACCTCGTGTCAATCAGACCACTTCAAAGCAGGCTTTGATTAAGGACTACGTGGCCGAGATTGAACGTTTGCGCGGTGATCTATCGGCCAGCCGTCTCAAGAACGGAGTATATATGACAGAAGAGTCGCTAGCAGCTACGACCGCGGAAAGCGAGAGCAGAAGACTACAAGTTGAGGAACAGAAACTTCGGATAGACGTTTTAGAACAACAGCAGCGGAAAGCAAAACTCGACGCCGCTGCTCGCGAACTCAAAACGAACCAACTGCAAGAAGAATACGATACTAACTACGCCTTGCTGCAAACAACAAAAACAGAGCTTCAGGAATGCTCCGCCAAGCTAAGTCAAGTTCAAAAAGAGTTGGCACGCACAACACAAGCACTTTTGGAAGAAGTGAAAGTACGAGAGGCCCACGAACAGACCGAAGCTGCGTTTGCACAGTTCAGCGAAGAGTTAGTCGAAGTCTCGCAGCATGCCATTTCGGACGTAAAGCTACTTAACGCCCTTGTTGACGAAGCCGTTTCGGGTGAACGAAAGAATCACAGCGCACTCATGGCTGCAAAAGCCGGCATCCAATCTAGCCTTCAGTCAATGCAGCGGGGGTCGGCGCAGCTAGTGGCAGACTCACAGCAGGGATTGGAAGCCATAGCGGATGAGGCAGGTAAATTTGTGGCAAGCAATCATGCGCAGCTTGTGCAAGCATCGAATTTATTGACCAAAAGCTACGAGGATTTGGATAAAAAGGAAGTTGAGCAGATGCAAGTTTTGTGTAGAAATGGGTTTACAGAGATGAATGAATTCCTGAGTAGTCTTCAAGCCACGCGAACAGATATTTGTGCCAAACTCAAGCAAGGACTTGAACAGGTCGAGATGGAGAGCAGAGCTGCAACCAAAGAAACGAGCATGCGGTTAGAACAAGTCACTGAATCCCTCGACACATCTTTACACCAGTTGCAAAATGACGCAACTGATATTTTCAATGGCATTAGCCAGCGCATGGCAGATCAAGTTACAAAAATCAAGAGCATAAGCAAGGATTTTGGGGCCGCCATGGGCGGTGTGGAGCAGCAAGTGAAGCACACGGACAACAGACTGGAAAGTCTGATGGCGAAAGAAGTTGAGCGGGCCGCGGCTGACAAAGTGCAACTGCTAGAACTTATTGCCGGCTGCATTTCTCAATCGCACGCCAAACAGGTCGAATCAATCAAAGCCTTTGAGGCTGATCTTAAACGTGAGCTTAGCGAAACGGCCCACCGCGTGCGACAAACGCGGCAAGCCCACACTGGCGGACTTGACAAGTGGGCTCGCCAGCTAACTCAAGAGCAAACTACAAGCGTGGCCACAGCAGTCCAGGACTTGACACAGGCCATTGGTAGCGTCAAAGCCACACAAGGTGAAAACCTACAGCTCGTGCAGGCCAACTTAAAATCCGAGTTGGACGGTAAACTGAGTCAATCCATCGCGCAGCAGGTTAGCGGGTTGGACAAAAACACGGAGAGGTTGAGTTTGGACATGACCGCTGCACAGGCTCTGAACAAAAAGGAGCACGACAACTTGTCTTCTGAACTTTCTACCTTAAGTTACCGTGTCAAGAATTTACAGGCTCCTGTGTTACAATCTATTGAGTCCCTTGCAGCAGTCACCAACAAATCAGTGCTCGAGCTAAGCACTGAGTTTGGAATTGAAAGTGTTAAAGCAGGCGTTGAGCAGAACGCGCAAGTGGTTGATAAACAGGCAGTTGCGAGTCAAGAGCAGGTTGAGACTGGAATAGTTGCAACCACATGCTTTGCTACGGCCTTATCTAACGGCGGTGTTAAAAGAAGCCGAGAGACAGCAGGGGAGTTTTCATACGATGAAGCAGTCGAGAGATTACAAAAGTGTCCAAAACGAACTAGATCTCGAAAGGATGTTTTGCGGGATGTTTCCAACGGTAATTTACCAGTAGAGCATGCGCACCATACGTATTCAAATGGACATTGAAAAGATATCTCGTATGAAGCTAGCTTCCCTTTATTTATTTATGTTTTTAGGGAAAAAAAGGGTGGGAAGTAAAGTAGTCTTGAGATTTTGCTAATGAAGTAGATGTTTTTTCTTTCTTTTTGACCCGGAAATTCGTGATGCAAGGAATACGAAGAATGGTTTGAACCGAAACACTGGTGATTATGTTTCTGGACTGATCTGTAGCAAAATAATATAGCGTAGGTGAAACATTACTTTGGGCTAGGACACGGATAATGCTTCAATTGCCAGAGCACCGTTTCCTGTAAGGTCCAAATCTTTGGTCATCAGACATGTTGGCTATAATTGTATATTGTTAGACAAAGCTCTTATAATCACATGTTGTGTCCGCACTGAAAAGCTCGTTGCATCATGATGGAAAAACATGTTCCTAGAAAGTCTGGTTCAGATTTCTTACTAAAGCTATTGTTTATTCATCTATTCCAGATTTTCTCGTACATAGTTATTCTGATACACTGTCAAGCAGAAAACTAAGTATGCCCATTCTTTACAAAACTAACAATATAGATCATATACCAGTCGTAATCCAGTTTAACTGTCAAGTCAATAGACTTTTACAATATTAAGAAAGTTTTGGCGAAGCTATTGTCTACGCAAGGCTGACCCCGAACAATCCCAAAATTGAGAGTAAACCAAGGAAAGCCATAGATATTGCTACCGAAAGGGGTTGAGGGGCCTAAGTATTGTACTTCTGATGATTATCATTCATTGTGCAATCGAATCATTGAATGTGCATCCCATTCAAGAGTGCAGCAATGGGTACAATACCAATCGAGATATCGAACCGATAAGATGCCATGACATGCGATGGCCAATTCCTAAATAAACGCGAGAGCCTCAGTGGCTGAATCTTCAGTGTTTGCGTCGTGGTCGGACTATTAGATATCTATATAAAAACTCTGTAAAGCTGACACTTCCAGGGAAACTAGCAACTTTATCCGTCGCTTCTTGTTAGTTCAGGTCTGGATTTTATTGTCGCTTTCATCTTGGTTTTTCACACCCTTCCATTTCTTTTTTTCTTTTCTTTCTTTTTTTCTTTTGGAGTACAGATCAATCAATGGTTCAAATAGCTATAGCTTTGTTGCTTTTTATCAGCATGGTTGCCGCTTCTGCTCATGTCTGAACGTTTTGAGTGCAAGACAAACAGCACCTGCGATCTTGTATTCTGTACATAAACAAGAAGGGTGAAAAGAGAGAAATTTTTTCCTATAGAGGCTAGATAGTGCATTGGATAAAGCATTTTAGGCTCTATTTGAGCAAAGAATCCCAGCAAGAAAACAAGCTGGAGGTTCTCCAAGTTGGAAGGATTAAGTGAGTCTAGAGGAATTCAATTTCTACGAAAGAGCGAAGCCTGAGCTTGAGTAAAGCAAAAAAAGTGGATTAGCCTACTTGTGCCTCGATGTTCTACTGATCACTACTCCAACACTGCCTAACGGCCGCAAAGCTTAAGCACGAGATCGTCTAATTTCAAGGCACTTTGCTTGGACCAAACCAGCGGACCTGGACTCCCTCCAAAACCCAGAGCGCAGCTGCAGGACTCTATCTCTTTTTCAGCAAGAATTCAACTGCAAAATGCAAATGAAAATGCAAAATTCCTCCTATACCACTGTGCTCTACGCCTTTGCAATGCTCACGTTCTTCTTTTTTCAATTTAGCATTCAAAAGTAGACGGAGACTAAACCGCATCTGAGACTTTGTACCTGAGAAGCACAAGACCCTGGAAAGCTAGCCACTGCAAGCTTTTTGCAATTGAAGCTACCCAAAAGATGAGTAGCCACTATAGACGCTGAAATGATTTGGATAAGTTAACATAATTTTGCACCAGTAGATAAGCGCACATGTAGCATCCAAAGAGTAAAGAGCCAAAACTTCAAGCCTTCGTAGACTCTCCACTAAATACAAAATTTTGTCAAATTGTGAGCATCAGCAAGTCGGGAACTAATATGATTCGAGTGAAAAAGCAGCGAAGTAAATAAATATATAAAAAGGGACATGACGTCATAAATAGAGCAATATTAGTCAAAAAGACGGACAAAATAATAAGCAAACGAACAAAAAGAAAAAGAACAAGAGAATCAGGGAGGAAAAGCTGGCCATAGAGTACATATATGTGAGGTGAGTGCGTGTGTCTGTGTCTGTGTGTGTGTGTGTGTGTGTGTGTGTGTGTGTGTGTGATTAGGTGCGTCAGGCGTGAGAGCTATTAAAAATTGGCAACAGACTTGCGCAGAAATACTCTGCGGTTGCCGTTTGGAGGGCCAGAAGAAGCCGAGCGGTTTGGGTTCGGGCTATACCTGCTGTTGGGCTTGTTGTCGCTCGGGACATTTTGTCGGTATTTGTACTCTTGAGGGTAAGCAAGCTTGTAGTCCGTGTAGTCCATAAAGTCACTGTACCGGCTAGGCGCGTTAGACGGGCTTTGAGCTCGCTGGCTTTTTAGTTTGGGTTGAGCGTTGTTGTTGACGTAGTCCATTGATGAAAACGAGATAGCGCCAGTCTCAAAGTAATCGTCCTCCAAAACGCTGGCAGGACGTAGCATTACCGATGCACGGCGGCTTTCTGTTTTGTTATTGAAGTTGAGGTTGTTAGCGACTGGGATGTCAATCAATAGTGGTGACGAGCTAAACAGGTCATATGGAAGAGGCTCCATACTTGCAACAGTTGTATCATCCATGAGCGAAGCGCTCGACGAAGCTGTGCTGAAACTCACAGCGGTCTCATCATCTTGTCGGTATGCCATAATGTTTCTTGGATCATATCTAACGCTTTTTGCGGAGAGGTCGGACTGGCACGGATGTAAGCCAGCCCAGATTCGCTCGTTCTTGAGGATGAGGGCATGAAACACAGATTTGTTAATTTTCATCGTCGGGCACAGTATCACCGACAGCGAAGCTAGTGACATGCGGTTATGCGCCTGGTTTTCCACGACGGTAGCAAAGTGTCGCATCAACAACTGTACCAGGGCAAAGTTGTGTGGCATTTGCGACTGCAGAATCTCTTGTAGAATCTGCGTTGGAATGACATATGGGTTGAGGTCTTCTTCCGCAGGCGTGAATAAGGCAAAGTTGGACGAACCGTTTGAGAAACTTAGCTCGTTGGGGAGCTCGGACTTGACGTATGCAAGGAAAGTGTGGCAAGTCGTCACAGGGAGAATTGCTTCTGGCAGCTCACGTAGAAAATTCTTGATAAGCGATGTGACTGTGTGCACGTCAGTGGTGGGTGGAATTTCGTAGTTTGGTCCATGCTCAATGAACGAGTTCCGCAGCAGTTGAACTTGTATTCCGCTACCACTGACTCTGTAAAGACCTTCTTCTCTGAGCCCGTAGGAATTCACGAATTTGATGCATGTAAGCAGAAATCGCGGCAGGAACTTTTGGTATTCTGGTGGACACAATTGGTTTTCCCACTTGTTATATGAAGGAGCAAATATGGAGGAGTCCTCAAACAGGTCGTTGAGTTTGGCTGCATCTTCTAGACCAATGCCAAAGACGGGATATGGACCAGCTGGTTGGTCGGCGAGGAACGACGGCGCCTCCAATTGTTTGGTTTGATTGTAATTGGCGTCTGTAATCATTTCTGGAGACGGCTTCTTTTTGAAGAGTCGGATTTTTGAGAATGCCATTGTGAATTTTTCTTTGGATTTCAAAGGGGCGGAGGAGAGTACGCAGTTTCGCTTTCGAACTTGCTTTCCAAAGGTCAGGAAGAGATAAAATAACGAGACTTGGTGGTTTTATTTATATCTTCAGAGTTTTACAGAGTTTAGCATTGAATCTCTTACTTTTTTGGAGGAGCGTGCACATTTCTTTTTATTCATTTATTGCATCCAGTTGATCTGCAATAGACGGTTTGCTTGGCGCTGTCCAAATGCGTCGCAATGCATGCAGGTGGGGACTGATCTGCAACTCTTAGGCATAAAAAGAAAGGAAAATATTTTGAATTTTGTGACGAGTCCGCCAATCAACTTAGCAACTCCGAATCTCAGAAGTTGCAAGCTTGTGAGCTTCTCTAAAATATGTTCAGCAGCTATGAGACATTGTCGGAAGCGACGGGAGGTTAGGAATATTGTATGGTTCTGTAGGAAGTTAATGTGAGCTGTAGAAATGCTGTGGCATGCTGTGGAAGCATTGGAAAGTCACTGAAAGTTACAGAAAGCTGTATGGAGCGCCAGAAAACTGTGCAATATAGCTTTTGCAACACGAAGTGTCCACCAAAACAGACTGTTAGACTTGTCCGCGCTATCTCGAAATGTGCGAAGTGCCTTCTTTTCGGCCTCTATTGCAACTAAACCTGAGTCCACAAGCGCTGCTTGAGATGTCTAGGCCATTTTTTACGCATAACAACCACACCATGCTCATAGGCATTTCTTGGGTGTTTCGCGGTCATTTCATGTAATCTCCCCTATACCCCTTTTGTAGGCGTTATCTCGAAATCTTGAGATACCGGTGTGTAGGAAAAGAAAAAGAGCCACACTGGGACAGCTCAACGCAAAGTGGCCATCTGAGGCCCATCTCATACTCATCAAGTTATAAATGGCTGCTATAGTCACATACAAACGGTATTAAACCTTAAACCTTAAGGCTCTGCTGGTGCGCCCAAATAGGCATAAGGCCTAACTTTGAAGTCTTGAAAGATCCAATGCCCAGGGACCGTCAGAATCTCCAGCATCTTGGGAATTTTCAGCTGCACAGAAAGAGACTGCTGAAGCGGTAAACTCACCAATTGCATCCTAGTCCTAAGCATGAGCAGCTTGCTCGTTCAACGGCTAAAACTTCAAGGCGCCGTTACGACACTTCGCTATTGGACCTTACTTACCTGGTCCAGTAATTCTCAAGCAATTGCTCTTCGAAAAATAATCGCTTCTCAAATTGAAAGGGGCAAATCCTTAGCTCTGGCCAAGTCTTTTCCGCGCTATCTTGGGTTCATCATGATCATTATCAGCCGTCCCCAAAGCGTCTTTGTGCCGTCACGTATCTCCCACGTGTCTATCATCGCTCTAGTTTCCTGCCCTTGAATATTCTGAACTTCGGAACACCGCTGGCTAAAAATGTGGGTCTGTAAACTCACGAGCACAGTGTCCATAGTAGTTTACTGCTTTTTTGGGTCCTGCCTGCCTGCCTGCCTGCCTGCCCTCCTGCCTGCTTATTTACTTTCACAGACAGAGGCTTTTTCCCAAATATAATAATTATACGATATAGCTGAGTGCTCCAAGTATCTCAATGTCGACGCGCGTTGAAAGCCCCACAGAATTATAGACGCCAGAGAAATAAATTAAAAAAGTATATTATCATAGAAGACCCTCTGGTTATGCAAAATAATAGATAATAGAATCCAGCTTAAACGCTGCGCCAAAAGTGGAGACCATGGTACCGCTGGTGGTATAGTGATGGCCGAACGCGCAGGAAATCCTTCTCCACCCAGCTTCAGGGTAACCCTTAATATCAGGGTAAGGTATCTTACCAATCATTTTTGAGGGCAAGGTGATTTAAATTTTTATCACGTGTTCAATTCCAGACTGAAAAGTCACGTGGGATATCGCTATCATGTACGGCTGTCAGACGATGATAAGGCATCAAAGGCACGATTTGCCTTGAAATTGCAAATATTCTAATATGGCACACCATCAGGTCTTCTTGTAGGATTCTTCTCTCTCCAACTCCCACCTCATTCGCAATGTCCAAGTCTACCGAAGCAAATGAGACGACAGTTCTGCTTGATACGTCAAAGCCATATGGCTTCTTGTCGTCGCCGTCAAAAGACTCGGAAGCCCAGATCATCCTGCTCGAAAGTGACGACGAAAAGCTGGGTGTCATGTCAACCTCACTTCTCATGCTAAACAAAATGATTGGCACCGGCATTTTCTCTGTGCCTTCCAGTGTATATGCTCTTACTGGATCGGTTGCGGGAAGTATATTCCTATGGCTTGTTGGCGGCCTAGCTTCGTACGCCGGACTCAACGTCTACCTTGAGTTTGGTCTCAAGATCCCACAATCTGGGGGCGACAAAAACTACTTGGACCGAGTATATAAGCGCCCACGACACTTTGCGCTAGCTGTCTTCACATTCCTGTCGGTCATGCTAGGCGTCTCTTCTAGTAACTGCTATGCATTCGGCATCTATGTTCTGTTTGCCTTAGGGATCGAGAACCCTACGGCGTGGCAGGCTCGCTCAACGGCACTTTTTTGCCTCACGTTTTGTGTGGGCTTGCATGGCGTGTTCCCTAGACTGGGAAAGAACGTGTTCAATGTTCTAGGCATTTTCAAAGTGATTGTGCTAATAGGTGTCACTCTTAGCGGCCTCGCAGCCTTGGTTGGCATTCTTGATGTACCGGATAAACCGCACAACTTTGAGCATATATTCACGAATGATGGGTTTGGTGGAGGGTTCTATGCATATGCTGTAGCCCTTCTACGCGTGTTTTTCTCCTACAGAGGTTGGGATAATGCAAACTTTGTCATGGGCCAAATCAAAAACCCAGTGCGTACTCTACGTATTGCAGGTCCTCTGGCTATAGGCATGGCCACCCTCCTGTACTCGCTTTGCAATATTGCGTACTTTGTCGTCATTCCAAAAGAGCTCATTGCACATTCGGGCACGATAGTAGCAGGCCACTTCTTTCGCATTCTTTTTGGAGATTCTGCAGCCGCTAGAGTCCTGCCCATTTTCATTGCGTTATCCAATGTCGGTAATGTGCTTGTGGTTTCTTATGCGTACGGATACATGAATCTCGAGCTTGCAAAACACGAGCTGCTGCCTTTCTCCAAATTTTTTGCATCTACCAAACCATTCAACTCACCGTTGGCCGGATTGGGCTTACACTGGCTCATTTCTGCCATCACGCTGGTTGTGCCTCCACCTGGTCAGGTTTACGAGTTTGTCGTCGACCTCTCGTCGTATCCAATTGCAATCACAACATCCTTTGTGACCATTGGCTTACTGTACTTGCAGAGGAACCGCGAAAAGGAGAACTGGCCACTTCGGCCATTCCACTCTCCGCTGGTTCTCACTCTCATTTACTTGAGCATAAATTTGTTTTTAATTATTGCATCCCTTGTACCTCCTCCAGCTGGCGTAATTTTGGAAGGTGCCCTGCCATACTACGCCGTTCCCTTGGCCTCGTTTTTCATCATTGGCTTGGGAAGCGTATACTGGTACTGGATTAGATGGAAGTTAGACGCTCAGTACACGGCCCTCTGAGCCTCCCTCAAATAGACCCTACCAAACGACCATGAAATGAACGCATAAACCACTACATAAATGCATCTAATAGAAGCTGAACGAAGAATGAAGAACGAAATCAATGAACATTTGCTTATTTGTTTGTAGGGCTGTTGTTGTTCTCGATGTATCTGAGAATACTAGACATTTTTTTGTTGTCTTCTATGTGCTTTAGCCTGAGCGATGGCTAGAAAATTTCAAGAGTCTACTAGATGTGGGGATAAACTGAGTTTCCAAGACCCGAAACAAAATATTCCGTTAGGCTTCCAGCAGCTGCAATGGGTTTAAAACTACAGTACGAAGGACATATGGATATGTCCGAAGTATTGGGGCCGACGCATGGAACCACATGCTGCATCAGCGCCTAGACTAAACCTGAGCCAAAATTCTAGATCTTGAAACAAGACTATACACGCGTTTACGCCCTATTCAAAAAACTGCTCATTAAGACGAAGACGTCCATAGCTATATATAGATACGGTCGTACAGCTACATGAGTTTTGGTTGCAAGCCTGGCAAAGTTCACCAAAGAGTCACTAGATAAGTCCAGCGTGAGGAGAGAGAATTGAATTCAATCAGATTCATTTCATAGTTTAATACAAAACTGAGTTCATTTTAAGCCCAAGTTTGAACGAGCCAGTCGTCTCATTGAAATGACAAAATCTTTTGAAAAGCGTCCGCGTCCATTGGCAATCAAGTTCAGACCTTAAACGCAGGTTCAACAAGGTAATTAGAACCAAACAGGGCGCTAAATATTGACGCGAGAAAGAGAGAAAAATTTCATATTGACTTTTTGAAGTAATCAGAAGAGCGATCGCGATGCGATGAGATGAGATGAGAGTCCCTGAATTCAATGAATGGTGCTGCTACGCTCCGGTTTTAAGTTTAGTAGACTTGACGTCGCCTATCATATGGCAGAGTGACTATTGGAGTCTACAGCCAAGCAGCTGGTAAGTACTCATCTAGACCGTTTGTGCCACACTCTGTTATAGGAGTCTCTTCGAAATCCACGCTTTTAGCCCCAACTCCGAAGATTCTGTTGCAGACACGTACAGGTAGAACCCTTTTTGTGTTTTTTTTAAAAAATTCAAAAAACCGGAGACCATGTCTTGATCAAGCCAAAATAGCGGCAACAAAGAAAAACTACTGGACACAGCAGTAGGTTGAAGGCACGTTAGCACGTTTGACCTCTTACTTTGAGTACTATGCTGTCCATTGTCCATCGCGGTGTTCTCTATAGCATCTAAACTATTGTATTGCTAGACTCACGCATTCTTGGACCAAGGACCTTTATTGCACAATGTGGCTATAAAATACTCGACGCAGTATGAAAAACACTGTTAACTGGAGGCTATTTCTAGTTTTGAAAAAGCCATTACTAAGAGCAGCTATAGACATTTAATTCAGCAGAAGATACAGACTTAGCGGAGGTGGGTATCCATCTCGTATAATTAACTGTTTTGAATACAGCCAGCCTGACGATTTGATAGTGAACTAAATTGGCAAGCTCCCAAGCTATCTAGAATTTGATTGGTACTATTCGGTCGCGATTAAACAGGTTCATGGTAAGAGCCTTTATGAGATTAGTTGTACCAAGATATTTGTCTCTGTGTCCACGCTCGAATGCTATCAACTGTTATAGACCGTCTGTAGCCTATAGCTGGCTAGATAAGCTAGCTGCTCCAGGAACTACTGGCCGGCTACTAGAAATATGGCACAACTTGCAATTGTTGCTATGGTCTAAAAGTTTTACCCCTGATCGCTCTGCAATTTTGCTTTAATGTAGTTGCAAGCCTGAAAATTTACGCTTCTTGAACTTCTAAAATTCATTGCATGATTGACTAAGAGATAGATAGGATTGCAATTGCAAAAGTGGTGCTCCAAACTCGTTTTCCAAATGGTCGCATGCTGCTTTTGAGCAGCTACAAGTGCTAGGTGAAACATATAAGACCTCAGCTTGAATGCATGGCTGCAAAATAAAGAAAAATGACTGAAAGAGGTTTTTTGGGCTAGCTGCTTATCGCGTTTCAACGTCTTCAAATTCGAACTTCAAAGCCTTCTCTAATTTTTGAAGGTTTTCTACCTAAATGAGACTAGACTTAAGTGCGCTTTGGTTCAAACAGTTCTCTTTACGCTCATTTAATAAGTTAATGTATACTGTATCCAGTATTCTGCAATAGTTGTAACTTTTTGGTACTTGAAAATTTAGACGGTCATTACTTTAATTATTCAGATTTTCTCTCAGGGTCGTTAACAATTTCTTTTGTAATCACCCAGATTTATAGAACGCTGCTCTGAATCTGCGTGGAGGCAGATGCAGAGAGCACTTTTTGTGCTTTGGGCTATGCTTAGTTGTGACTCGGGCGTATGGCAGTGAGGCATTCTACGTACGGTGCAAGATCTTAGACGTCGAGTATCAATGATATTCCATTTGCCAATATTCTTTTATTTGCAGATACGTATTTTACGATTGCGATGTGTGGACTAACCGATAGAATATGAGGTGTATGGGCATAGCTCGATCAAAGTATTGCGGCCTTGCACTTCAAAGAATCTGAGCTTAAAGACTCGAGACTTTGCATCTGAGAGCTCAGTACTCAATATACAAAAGGTATCAAATTTCTGTGCTTGGATTTTGTAATGCGAGTTTGTATTCAATAGACTTGACTACATAGTAGTTTACGGACATAAAGCTCCAATAAGTCCGTAGTCTGAAGTGCGTTAGCACTCTATTTGATTGGAAATAACAAGACGCTATTCTCAAAGAAATGCCAGCATACTGGACTTGAGTGCCAAAATGTGCTAAAAAAGTCAGGCACATCGTTAAGTTCACTGATTGTGCCATTGGAGTGGGCCATTGGCATGTTGATAGTAGACCTTATTTAACTAGAAAAGCTCCAACGGTGACTATATGAAAATCATTGCCTCCAGGTTGATGGAAACCTAGAAACGTTGTTCTGCTCTCGATAAATATGCCCAACGAGATCACTTACATAGGTCTAGTATCACTTGGGCTCTAGTGCAGTAGAATATATCAAAAGATTAAATTCATTGAAAATCAATCAGACCTCGACTTGATGCACCACTGGAGGCCACTGTCTTTTCAAAAGTAACTTCTTTTATGTGATCACTAGCCCCACACGCAAGCAGTTGAGCCGTGAGACAGCAGCACTCTCTGGTTCGAAGCAAGCCGTTTCACGATTATCACATTTGTAAATACGCACGCAAAGTTTTAGTGCTAGTTGTTGACGAGCCTGACGTAAGGTACTGAACTCACTATTTAGAGATGCAACAAGCTCATATGGAATACGGGTATATAGTTTTCAAGTTAAAAAAATACGTGTTTCTTTGAAGCTGCAGACGTTGTATCAATAGTAGAAATTCTGGAAAGCCTTCACGTATACATGGCTGATATGAACAAAAAGCTGGCAAGACATCTAGCCTATTCCATTCTGTTGATACCAGTTTCTACACTAGTGATAAGAGTCGACCTGTTTTAGTAGAGCTAAGAGCGCAATGGGTTGCAATTTTACAACAAGTCTACACGAGATGCTTCGTATTCTATTGGTAGAAATTCTTGCGATGCCAATATAAGCTGCTTAGCTTTGCGAATACTCATAGCCTATGAATGTTTTGAACTCAGATGAAACTGTAATGAGGTGTCGAAATAACTTTGGCAATCGTCAACACTGAGCCAGCTCTGGAGTCGGGGCCGTTTGGCTAAAGCTGCTCCATATCTACTGAGTAGACTGCACAAGTATCGTTCCCCTCATTTGTTATAGAATCCATGGATGAAAAAGTAAAGTGCTGCTTAAATGATTAAAAAGGTACAACACCTGTACACCATGGCTTTGTATATCCCCTCGTTTTCTCCCTCCCCTCTTCAGCCCAGTAATATCTCAGTCAATAGCGCAGAAAACAGAAAGCAGGACGCTAGCAAAGGGTTTGTGGTTTCGTGGGTGTGAAGCCTAAGTAGAGGCACAATCCAAGGTTTTCTTTTGTGACGCTTGCCTATTTTGATTCTACTTTCCTTGGGAAAGTCATCATAAATCTGTAAAGCCCGCTTTTGCTTTCATTATAACTTGTACGTTTATAGATGCAATGAGCCAATCTTTCTTTAAATGGTATCTTCTCACTAAAACAAGCCTTCTTTCAAGTGGAGAATTGAGAGTATTTTGTATGAGAATTTCAATAAAATCTTCTCGCCATTGGAGTTAGAGTACGAAGTATTACCGTCATTCTTCTTAACTCCAATATACTTTAGAGTAAACGCATTTACGGGTACAACTAATGGCGATATGAGGGGAAAAGCCTTGTACATGATTATGTTGGTCGCTGTTCGTAGGCGACTCTACATTCCGGTCATGATAATACAAACGATTGAAGTTGAAGCTACTTAACATGACAGGCTAAAAAGTTTCTCAAGCTCTAGTTTCCAGATGCTCGTGTTAGGCTCTAAGCATGTGTTTAGGTGAAAAAGGGTTTTCAGGAAAGACCAAAAAATACTTGAGAATTGTCAGGGTTTTAAGTCTTATTTTCTTTGGAAATCCCCACAGATGAGTTTACAATTCTCAGTGCCCAGTGGAAACGCTTGAAATAACCCATTATTACGCTTAGATATTTGTTGAGACATTCCGTAATTTTAGATGATTATTTCATTGGGATCTTCGTTTCAAGCTCTGGATAGTTTTGACATAGAATACTTACACCATAGAGTCATAGATATTGGTTCAACCCAAAGCACCCAAAGCCAACAAGTCATTTTAACGTTTAATATTTCAGTCTAAATGACCTGGAACACTATCGTATAGACACCGTGTCTGTTCTTGTACACTTGTTGCACTTTCATGCCCAACGCGAGCACGCCAAGGAGAATCCAATGTAGGATTATATTTTCAAAACGGGAAGGAAAAGTACCGTTATCAGGTCATCAAAATACAGAGGACAACATACTGCCAAAAAATCCCTTCACCTTTCCTTGCCTGCTCTTCATGATAAGCATACTCATGCTCAACGTAAAAAGCCACGTATCGGCCATGTAGTATTTGGTGCCAAAGCCTGTTGGAAGGAGTATATCAAACGCCTTTGAGAACACTACGGCATATGTTAGCATCGATCAACGGCCAAAATTGATTACATACCAAAAAGTGCCAGTTCCGCACGACGCTTAGTATCTTCAATCAAGATGCCTTCAGATGTGTTAGAATAACACTTGTATCAATTTCTGAGATACTCACTCGATCCACAAAAGATGCTCGCTAATCCAGGTCCCCAGGTATCTTCCAACTGCTGAGCTGTAGCCCTTGGGAATAAAAGAGGGCCGATTCGAGATCTAACAACACATATCGTATACCTCGCATGACGTTAGCCCACTGATACTCTCCTGTGAATTGAATATACTAACCAGCATAGAAAAATAAAAGTTGCCAGAAATGTTGATGATTTCAAAGCTCCTCGCAGCATTTTCTGTAAACTTGCCCGGCCTACTTTGTCACCCCTTTTGATCATGAGAATCAAATTCAAGGGCAAATAAATAAGCATACCGGCCTTGAAGCCTCGGTAAAAGCGCCATAGCGCATGCAACTCGCAGCTTGCTGTTTGGTCTGCATGGATCAACCTACAAGGAATCGGAACAGTTTTTGCAGTATTTCCAGCGTCAGGACTCATGCCGTAGCGCGTGCACATGTCAGCTAACAATGAGTCGTGCGGACTAGAAACACCATATATTATTTCCTTGTTTCTGATGAGCCTCAGCGCTGTCACCAGCTCAACATCCATAGCAGCAACGTTTGTAATCCATGCCCGGTATCTGGGCTGTAGTCGTTCAGGGTAGTAGAACCAACAGAACATGATTACTGAAGAACTGGCAGTAAAAAGCACAACATCGCCGCTACCTCGGCGCAATACAGATGGAATCCACCTTGACTGAGCTAGCACAGGACGCAAGAGTGCGTCAAGGGCGCGTGCAGTTAGCACGGCTGTTAGTTCACTTGAAATGTTGTTCAACCGGCTGCTTGCAATCGGCTCTGTGGACTTTTTGACAATAGCGTGCTTATACGCAGCATAGGCGGAATAACTAGCTACCAGAGCAGAAATCACAGCGCAATATTGCGTCAATACCGACTTGCTCAGCACCGATCTAGAAACATGGTACGTGAAAACAAGTCTAACTAAAAAAAAGGGTAGCCGAGCTGTTCCTGCTGTATTTTGCAAGACCTTTTTGAGTTTTTTCAAAGCGCTTTCGGCAGTCGTTTTACCAGAGCAAAGAGACGCGAAAGTGGATATGAGTTTGGGTAGCGTCAGGTAGATGTAGGCGACGAGATAGGCTTTGCACGATCTGTATATTAGCAGTTTGAAGGGAAGTAAAGCTAGAGATGATTACAGACAAATGAGAAAACTGAGAGGAGAAATTATTCTGTGAACCGATTTGGCTTCGTTTAGCTTACTTTGTGATTGAAGGGTGTTTGATTATGAGAGACAGCGCGCTGAGCTGGCGATTAGCCCTTGTCGATGGCACAATCATGATCAGTTTAGGCTTGGAAACACAACATCAACTCTAGAGGTTATATTACACGTGTGAGTGGTTCAGAGAGAAACCAAAACACAAGAAGGAGGGGTGAGTGCTGAGGAGAGACTTGAGAAAAGAGGTTTGGAACAGCGGAATCATTATTTTCATGTGAAAATGGAAACGTAAAAGCATAATTACCAATTGGGCGGCATAAATAAATGTCACGTTAAATATTTTCTACATCAACCAATCATTACAGCTTCTAGGGCATTAATAAATTCTCCAGCTCGCTCGGAACCGGTAGAGGTGAAAAGTCGCTTGCACCGTAGAAAGAGTTTGCAACTATCGGGCTCATGCTTGCATGTGTGCTTGATGCGCCTAACTGTTGAGGATATGGCAGTTGCGTCGGCTGCTGGTCCACGTCAAACAGATTGAAGCCTTCTCCCAGGTCTACCTTGACTTCTGGGAAGAAAGAAAAGAGGTCAAACACTTCTATAAAATCTGGCTGCATCAGCGCATGCGGTGCTGAGCTGTCTCGCAATGGCAGCTGAACATGAGCCGAGGCTCCAGCGTAATTTCGGGGTTGTGTACCAGGCTTTTCTGACCTTCCCTGCAATTTTGGAGACTTGCGCGAGTTCCGTTTTGCCTCAGAATGACTTGTGCTTATGAGCCCTGGGTCAATCACTGTGTTTTCATTCAGGTTTGCAATATTTGCAATTAGCGTAACCATGTCGATATTCTTGAACTTTTTGTGAAGCTGCGCGTTTGACCTGTGTCTAACTTCCCAGTAAATCTTGGGCGTAATACCTGTGAACCTTCGAAACACGCGGTGAAAGTGCCACTGAGTTAAACCGGCATTGTCTGCTAGCACCTTCAGCATAGGCGCTGCATTTGGCGAGTCATCCATGATTTTACAACTTTTGCGAATTATGCTGTGGTGGCTTTCGTTCAACGGAAGCATCGGATTACAGCGCTTGCACGGGCGAAACCCGGCATCAAGAGCTTCCTCGCGTGTATTGTGAAAGACGGCGTTCTTGCGGTGTGCAAGTCTAGCTACACAGGTAGGCCGACAAAATATTCCAGTGGATTTCACGCAGTAGAAGAAACAATTTGCAGCTTTAGGGTCACGTTTGATTACCGCTTGCCACCTGCTCTCAAAATCGGGATAGCTCTTATCTTCAAGAGGCCTCCAAGTATCTCGAAAACTATGAGATGATGAGGCTCTAGATGTAAGGGTGACTTGACTCATGGCAGGCAGACTCGCGAAAGCTGATTTCCTACAAGTTTTAAGTCTACTAAGATTTCTGAGAGAGAAGAGATAGTCTCAACTATATATATAGATGCATAACACTAGCATCATGTGAATACATCATATATGACAATTATCTATTACACCAGTAGCTGTAGATATCAATCTATACAGATGGAGGCTCGTTTGGGGAGCCTCTGATAGAGAAAATGAAGAGAAGACAGCGTCAACATGCCTTTTTAGGCTCATGACATAATTTTAGCTGGCCTTATTATGTAACAAGAGCTACATAAGCATGGATGAAACGGCAAGCCGCACATACACCGTACGGCTGATCACTAGGCAGGTCCGAGTCACGCCTGCGTCCCCCTGTCGAGATGTTGGTTCCTAGTATTTCGCAGCCAACACAAGTCATGTGATCAATATAGCTAGTTCGATCAAAGGTGGATCACTACCATTCCATCATGATATCTATCAATGCTTACTGGAACAGGCATTAGTACTCGGACACTATGAACGCATATTCACCCACGAGGACGCCGGACTCACTGGGGACTGTGGTGCCTGCTGGGCCTCCTGGTTCCCCTGGAAGGCCCAAAATTGTCAGGAAAATGACGTACGGATCTCTTCGAACGAAGTCCTTCATTGTGTCGGACACTGCCGACCTCAGGTCTACATTACGCAACAGTAGTGGTTTGAGGGACGTGGCTGGCGAAAACGCAATTAACGAAGATGCAATCAGTGAAACTACTTCTTTGCTTAGCCGGCCACCACCCCCGCATCAAAGAGTCAACTGGACCAAGCTGAAACGACTTTTGACGTCAACTGAGTTCCAAGAGGTTTTCAAGTGCTCGCTAGCATATTTTTTGGCGAGTCTTCTAGTTTACACGCCATTGCGCAACTTTTATGGCGTCTCAGAAAACAAGCATATGGCTGCAACAGTTGCAGTTTACTTCCATCCTGCCCGCACAATTGGGAGCATGCTCGAGAGCTTTTTATTTGTACTCATATCACTAGCTTACTCGGGGTCTATGGCGGTTTCCAGCATGTTTGTGTCCCGCGCCTTCAGTGCTATGGACCTCAGGATTGTGGGCTACGCTATCGATCTCTTTATTTTTTGCGCGTTTGGGCTGGGTACCATTGCCTACATGAAACAGCGCGTCAACAAGCCAACTTTCAATACAGCGTGCTCAGTGGCCTCCATATTTTTGATTACTACTCTAGTGAAAGAAGGCAGTGTCCAGGCTGGTGTAATACAATTCGGACGTCTGGCACTCACCTTCAAGTTGGTGTGTACGGGTGTATTTATTTCAGGTGCAGTATGCATGCTCCTCTGGCCAGCCAGCGCGGTAATGGCTGTGAAGAAGCAGCTCAACAAAAGCATGGACTTGAACTCGGAATTGTTGATTTTGCTTACTGAAAAGTTCATTCACCTTGAAAGTGTTCACACAAGTGCGTACGAGTCTCTCAAAAAAGATAGCGACGCTTGTTTCAAGAGCTTGAACAAGCACATGAGTGACGCGCGGTATGAGTTGTATGTTCAGGGCAAAGAAGAAGAACTCTCTATTCTTGAACAACTGGCCGAGAGTAGCTACAGACTGTTATTGCATTTGAACGGTCTTGGTAGCTCTGCATTTACACAGTGGAGTTTGATTCAAAGTGATTACGAAAAGCCAGACGAAGATAACTTTTTTGACAACACTTATGGTAGCTTCGCAGCCACAGAACAAACGACTTTATGCATTGAATTACTCAGAGAGTTTATAAAAACACTAGGGCCTCCGATGCAGGAATATTATAATACGATCAAGTTGATTCTTGCAGAAATCCCCTTCGAAGACATTCATTACACAGTGTCACTTAAACCGTCATACCTACCATTGGTCGTGGCAGCGACGGAGCAATATGGCCATGCTCGAGAAAAGGCGCTAGAAGAACTTTATCAACGAGATACCTTTAAGCGTGATCGCGATTTCCAGAGTGCAGCTAACGAAGAGGGGGTTGCAGCATCATGCGGAAATTTTTCATATCTTTTGGAGGAGTTTGGCAACGAACTTATTCAATTTATGCGTATTGCTGAAAAATACGACTTTGTGACATCGCTGCCACCACAACGTTCGTACGGCTGGCTAAGGTTTTGGGAGCGCTCATCTCATCCCAAACTTGAAGATGGCCTTAAGCATTTTAGACAGTTTCGCACAAATCCTACCAAAGCCACATGGAGTCTCAAGCTCTGGCGTTCGCTCCATGCATTCCGGCGTCCAGCTGTGCAATTTGGCATTAAGGTGGGCTTAGGTGCGGCCGTCTTTGCGATACCAGCATTCAATGACAAACTCCGTCCCTTGTTTGGTCGCTGGCGCGGTGAATGGGGTCTCGTCACATACGTTATCATTATGAATAAATCGGTCGGGGGTACAGCTAACTTGCTTTCTATCAGAATATTGGGCACTTTTTTGGGAGCCTTCTTCGGATTTCTGATATGGAGCGTGGTAGAAGACAATAACATAATACTTCCAATAGTGGGCTGGATAGTGTCACTGCCGTGTTTTTGGATTATTTTGCACTGGAAAAATCGCAACATGTTTGGTCGCTTCATATTATTGACACTCAATTTGACTCTACTGTATGCTTATAGTTTGAGTATAGCCGACCAAGACGATGACGACGAAGATGACGACGAGACACATCTTATTGTGAGAGACATTGCCTTCCACCGATTTGTTAGTGTTTGTGGGGGGGTTGTGTGGGCCCTTCTTATCACAACGCTGGTCCTACCCAATAGCGCACGTAGCAAGCTCAAGCGAGGGCTCAGTATCCTATGGCTACAAATGGGATTGGTCTGGAAAAGTGATGTCCTTGAGAGCTTACCTCGCAAAACCTCGTCTAATGAAGTCGGTCTCAAAGGGATTCAGGGCGAGCATGTTATGGCCATGACAATGCTGGAGCTACGGAACTTTTTGGCCAATGCACCTAATGAACTTCGTCTTAAAGGCCCATTCCCTGTTCAAGAGTACTCTGCATTACTAGAAGCCACGCAAAAAGTCCTGGACGCTTTTCAAGACATTTCCGTTTTAGTTGCTAAGGACGTTAAGGCCTCTTCAGAGGAGCTGACAATTATTGAATATACCAAAAGCGAGCGTCATGAGCTGTGTAATCGCATATTCCTCAGCTTTTATCTTCTCAGTAGTGCAATGCAGCTTGGGTTTCCCGTCCCAGAAAAAATGCCCAGTACAGAGCACGCTACTGATCGAATGCTCACGAAGCTGAACGAGTATAGAGTGTCGACGCTGGGTAAGGTTAGGGAATACGGATACGAGGAAGATTTTGTGCTCTTTTATTCGTATATTCTCGTTACGATCAATATCACAGAGCAGCTAGCGGTCATGACACTTCATATTCAGAACTTATTTGGTGTCATTGAGGATGACTTATTTGAAGTATAGAGCTAAATCTTTTGAACGTTGTCAAGTTCTGTAAACGTAAATGCCAAAAACGAACGACTTTTGAGAATATACTGTTGCTGCCCAGATAGTGTTAGGTAATATAGTAGCCAAGCGAATTCAAATTTAAATGCCATAAAGTCTACTAAACTTCTAGAAAAGATTTCTCCGCCGACACCATTCTCACTACTATGCATTTCCATGCTTTGTGACGACTTATGCTGATTTGATATGCCGTCTCCAGAGATCCCCGGCTATTATTTTGATGAGAACTGTAATCGTTACTTTCGCATAACTCAGGGTGGTCAGGCAGCTGCTGCTCCGTCCTCATCTTCATCTGCTGCCGATTCAGTTCCTGCCGTTACGCAGTACACAAATTCAGCGGTACGCAAGCTGAAACGAAAGCAAGAAGAGGCTAGTGACAACCAGGAGAGCTATACCAGTCTTGACATTCCCCGCTCGCTCACGAATGGCATCAGTTGTCCCCCTGGGATGGGCGCCTGGGAAAGGTATCTACATCAATACCGCGTGTATGGACGACAGGGAAACCGGCCGCAGTGGGCTGGGCTTCAGGATCGTGTGCAGCGGAACTTGATTATAGCGGGTATGTCTTTGCAACAACGGCAGCATTGCTTAGCCCGTCAGTACGGTGAGGTAACAGTATCTACGTTCTGTAAAACTACGAAAAGCCTGGTGCTGGGATATGAGAGCGGGATTGTAGCATGCATGAACTTATTTTTGAAGGGCCAATTGGTACCTCCTGAAGACGCACAGTTTGTTGAACTTGCAAATATGATGTCTTCCATTTCATCTTTGGCAGTCGACGATCAAGGTACTGTTTTGGCAACTGCTTCAGGCGGAATGTTTGCAACCACGTGGTTTATGTGCAAGCTTTCGCCGTCACCCTCATCTCCAGCTGGGTTACAAGTTACTACTATTAGACAGAAGAACTCGGTTCGCAACGCTAGAGGTACTTGTAGTATATGGTGCTCTGCTGTTCACTCAAGCGAAGAAGGGCATTACGCACTATATGGATGTGGTCTTGAATTGCATGTTCTCAAACAAGGCAGAATACGCCCTGAACGTTATGACGCTGGCTCTGATGTGCTAGCCGTGGATATAGGTCCCGAAGAGGTTGGCGAAACGCACCTTTGTGTATCTGGCTCGCGGAACGGAACAATAGCGCTTTTTGATATACGCGAGTTTTCATCACGATCGAACAAGCCACGGCCGAGCACAAAGTTTTTGCATGGTAGTTCGGTAACCAATATTAAGCTTCTGGGTAGTCATTCGGTGCTGGCTGCCGGGCTAAAAAACAAATTGGCATTGTACGATTTGAGAAACACTCAAAATAAGAAAGAACAGCCCTTGATCAATTACAGCGGCTATAAAAACGAGTTCATGCTGAGAAGTCGGTTGGCAGTATCCCCTGATAAGTCGATGTTTGCGATCACAGGTGGCGGCGAGATGATTTGGTTTTATGACACTTGGACGGGCAGGGTGATGGAGCATGACAAGATTAACGCGGAAGGGTTTCTACATTCAGCGGAGCCAATAACAGGACTCAGTTGGGCTGGGTCAAACACTGGACTAGTTGTGTCTCGCAGAACTGTCGTAGACTACATCGGATGGGGCAAACAATGGCCTGAGGCGACCTAATCGCAGCTGTTTGACACAAACATTATATTACTGTAAGCTCATGGACGTCTTTGGTTTTAGTGTGAACACTATAAATTTTATGGTTTGGGAGAAGCATTAGCATTATGGCTCTACATAGAAAATAGCGACACGTGACCACCTCCTGGCTCCAGCCGTGCAAGGCCTCCTGCTGCTCCTGAATTCAAACCGAAGACTTGGCCAGCAAATTTCCAACCTCCAGCTTTAAACCTCTAGCTTCCAATTTTTTTTTTACTACCATTATACATGGACACAATGACGCAAATGCAGGAACCAAGGCAGCTTATGTCTTCTCCTGAACTACCACAGCATGAACAAACCTCGCAATTTGAAGAACTCATGTTCAGAGAATTTCCAGACCACGCAAATCACACAGAACGCACAGCAAGCCCTCAACAATCGGCTCCAGTAAGAGCTTCCGAAAGGCAACGGAAATACTCAAATCAGCTCAGCCAAACTCTTACTTCGCGAGTTATGTCTACGTTTTATCCTGTCAGCAAGAATGTAGATTTGTCCGACATGACTTCGCTTCACTATTTGATCCAAACGGCAATAGCGGGCTCGAAAGGATACACTGTGCTCAGCGAAGAAGAGGTACTGGCCGTGAGGCACGATCTTGAGCGCGCCCAGGAGAAAACCAAAGAGGCTACAATGCGGATAGACCGAGAGAAAAAGATGGAAGAGGCCGCTGGGTCTCTGGCCAAGTATCATCTCGGTGAGGTTTCACCAAAGGAAGCGTCGCAAACAAGGACCAAAAGATTGTCGATTCAAGCTTTGACAGAGCTTCAAACTTCACGCACGCGACTATCAAATTTGCAACAAGAACTTGAGTCCGCTCAAAGCACAGCACATCGCTTGGAGCTGCAACTCAGAGAACATATGATAGCAGTTCTTGGTCTTACTCACGTGGGTAGCCGAACCGACGTGTCGCGACATTACTTGGAGGTTGTGGAAGGCAAAGTTTTAGAAAAGCAACATACAGAACAACCTGTGACTTCGGCAGCTGTGTCTGAAGTGTTACCACCAGCAGTGGTGGATAGCGGTCCTGCTGTTTCTCCTATGCAAGTTGCTTTTGATCAGGAGGAGGAAGATCAGGTTGGGACACTGAGCCGGGGCATGTCAAATCGAACGCTAAACCGAGGTATCTCGATGAAATCGAACCTGTCGCGGGGCATGTCAATCAAAAGTAATCGTACAAGCGAGGCCATGGAGGAAGAAAAACTGGAGTCACTGATCCTGACGGTTTCTAGCGTATTACCCATGCAGGAGAGCCCTGGTCCGCTACCATCGACGCGCAAAAAGCTAGATCACTTAGAAGAGGTTACGCGGACACTAGTTCGCCAGTTCGTGACGATAGACACTACACGACGAGAGCAAGAAGCGGAACTACAGGAAATACACCAAGCTATTGACAGAACGGTGACAGATTTAGATCCTACAAAGGTTTTACCTTTGGGTAATTATGCTGAGGTACTGGTGAGGTCAGCTACGCACTACAAAAGTAAGATGAATAGGGACAACGAAAATCTGCTACAGATGATTTCCATGCTGGAACTCATGCAGAGCAGTAACGGCGAATTGGACAATGTGGCGGAAGCTGGTAGAATGAAGCAGCTCAAGAAGCTACAAGAGTCTTATGGGGCAAACAGGGCAGCGCTGGAGCAGCTGGAGCTGGAAAATGTTGACTTGCAAAATAGCTTGAAAGAAATCAAATTTGCGTCAAATGTGGAGAAAGAGCGGCTACGAGAAGCAGCGGAACAATCACAAGAGCAAATGCAAGAATGGAGAGAACGGTGCGATGCAACTCGTGAAGAACTGGAAAGCGTACTCAAGTCACTTGAAGACCTAACTAGACAGAGTGTGGAGTACGAGAGCGAACGAACAAAAATGGAAGCGACAATTGCCAACTTACAAGGTGACTTGCTAAAGGCTAGCAACGAGAGTGTAGACAAACGCATGTCTATGGTGACTGCTAAATCGCCAAAGGTAGCCGAGGAGGCTTTTACGGAGGAGCCCGCTAGTAATGTTAGAGGCAATAACATTGTGCCCAAGACCTTGAATAATCTAGCTAACACAACCCAGGTGTTGGAAACGCCAATGAGTGTTGTGATTCTACAACACGAGTTCCGCAAAATCCTTCAGGACGTCAACAGAAAACATAGTAACGCGCTGCAACAGGAACAGCAGGAAATGAAAAAGATGCAGAGTCTGCTTAGGAGCTACAAGGGGCTGAGTAGTGTGAGCGACCTTAGGACTCAGGAGCGACCTGGGTCCAACGGGTTAATAGAGGGGCTCACAGTCTGATGATGTGACTGTGTTATGGTTAAGGGGGGAGCTGACCTGCTCGAACTTATGCTTAGGGTGCTATTTATGGATAATTGTAATGACATTCTAATGTGAAATTTGATAGTACACGACTATACCATACGTAACAGCTTATTGAATACAGTAGTGTACTAGTTGCTGTCTACTGACTACCAGTACGAGACGGCCTACCATGAATAAATAACAAAGCCAGCTCAAGTCAATGCTACGGCAGGTGAATGAGAAGGTTTCCAAGTTGCTGAAGTTTAAAAGTGAGCCGATAGGTTTAAAGCTGAGACAAGTCTGGGAGGTTTATCCCGACGAACCATAGAAACTAGAAGCGAGCCAGAAGAACCAGAAAATCAGAAAAGCTGTAACCAAGTCTATAGCGACGTCTGGCAGAGCTAAACACCCAAGTGAATCAAGTCTTCAAGAAGATTGTGAACGAACTTGAAGCAAACTTCAAACGCATCTTTAGGAGGATGAAACTCAGAAATGGCCATGGCTCACAAAGACACGGAAACGCGGTAAAAGGGCTCGGCTTCCTTATGTTTTTTTTTTTTAACTGGAAGCCGTGGAATACGCAACAAAACAGGCTATTCATGACGTATTCCATCTGCATGCAGCTTATAATAGACACATCTCCTGTCCAATTAGGACCTAGCCCACAGCTTCAACGATATATGTCTTCGTGTAGCAGTATTTCTGCGACAACTCTGAGCTGGGTCCACAAAATATATCGCTACAGAAAAATATTTATTTTTAACTTCATAGATCCACGCTATTTTTCTGGCAATTCGTAAACAACAACATATCCCTTGTTACCATTACTTGTCTCCTCTTTTTCTCCAGTCTTTTTTTTCACGTTTTTCTTCCCTTTTTCTTCACCTTCTCTTCTTTTCCTCAATCCTTTTTTTGAGTCCCTTCTTTGGTCATCACTTTTTATTTGAACTCATAGCCGCTCGTTTACACCATGAAGTTCACTTACGCTGCCGTGGCTGCTACTTTTGTCTCTGCTGCCGCCGCTGTTTCTTGCAGTGCTGGTAACCTGTGTCCTGAAGACGCTCCCTGTTGCTCCCTGTATGGAGAATGTGGAACTGGCTCCTACTGCCTGGGGCCGTGCGATCCCCAATATTCCTACAATGTTTCTTCCTGCGCGCCCGCTCCTGTATGTCAGTCTGGCACATGGAACTTTACCAGCACCGACAACATCATTAAAAACACCAAGTATCTCGGTGATGCCGATGCTCATGCTTTTGTCGTCAACAACGATATCCTTGAATATGACGACTCCGTGTTGCTCACTATGTCCAACGGCTCAACTGGTACTGTTTTGACTTCTTCTAGAGCCATTTGGTACGGAAAGGTTTCTGTAACAATGAAAACCTCTCGTACACAAGGTGTTGTTTCCTCATTCATTCTTATGTCTGGCGTTAGAGATGAAATCGATTACGAGTTTATCGGTTCTTTCTTGGAGACTGCACAGACCAACTACTATTGGCAGGATGTTTTGGACTATGATAACTCCAGAAACATTTCTCTTTCTGACACTTACGCCAACTTCCACACATATGAGATTGACTGGACTGAGGACAGCGTTACTTGGTACGTTGACGGCCAAGCGGGACGCACCCTTTTGAAGAGCGATACCCTAAACACCACCACTAATACATATGCATACCCCCAAACTCCCTCCTTCATTCAAGTTTCTCTTTGGCCTGGTGGACTTGCTTCCAATGCTGAAGGAACCATTGCATGGGCCGGTGGTGACATTGACTGGAATGCTGCTGACATTGTTGACCCAGGTTACTTCTATGTAACCCTCAAGGACATTACTGTTACCTGTTACGACGCTCCTTCCAGTGCCAATGTCACTGGAAGCAACGCTTATGTTTACACTTCGACAAATGGTGACGAAGGAGATGTTTCAATCACCAACGATACAACTATCCTTGGATCTTTTGAGGCTGTTGGATTCAACATGGACTTGGGCTCTGACAGTGGTATTGCCACTGCTTCTGGAGGTGTTGTTACTGAAGTCGGCTCTGGAAACAACCACAGCGGTGATAATACGTCTGACATTCCTACAGCCTCTGCTGTCTCGATCTCAGCTACTGGATCCAAGGGATCCAAGTCTGCAACTGCAACTTCATCCGAATCTCTGGAAAACGCATCCGAGATTTCCAAGTCTTCTACTTCCAAGAGCAAAACTTCCAAGACCAGCAGCTCTAGCAAGAGCACTTCTACGGAAGCTGCTCATACTGGGTTTGCCTCTGTGTCTTCCGATTCTTCTGGATCGTCTGGTTCCTCTGGCTCATCTGATTCTTCTGATTCTTCTAGTGGTTCGGCGACCTCAAGCGCTTCATCTGAAACTGGCTTCCAGCAAGGAGGCTCCACCACAACCAGTGCTTCAGGCTCGAACGGTGCCTCAGGACTGACTGTTGCTGGCGGAGTTCTTGCCGGCGCTGCTTTCATTGCTGGCGCCCTTGTTTTCTAAGAACTTGAGATTGAATTTAGTTTTGTAATATCATGAGAATATAGTATTGCTTAATAAACCTTGTATACTCTAAATTTGGGTAACTATCAGCGTGACAGTTTCGCGCCACCTTTTCAGTACGTTTGTAACGCAGGATTTCCCCTGAAGCGCACAAGAAGGGAATTCTAAATAATTTTTAATAATTAGAATTAAAAACGTTGTTGGCCCAAACACACTTCATTCCAGATCCACATCCAAGACATTAAGAACATTGAAGACATTAGAAACATTAAAAGACTTTGAGACACGCTCCGAAGCACGCTGAACTTTGAAGTACAGTAGACGCCTAGGCTCAACCCAGCTTTGAGGCCTCTCTCGCATCAGACCAAACTGCCGGTAAAACTCTTGATAAAATTCCAATGATGTACGATTACAGCATACAGGACATCGTGCACCGGCGGAAAAAAAGCTTTGAAATGCTTGAAACCATGTAAGCAGACATCTTTATCATGAGCTCGAAAAAGAGTGAACAAGTTACGGTTTATTTTCGGAAGAAGGTAGAACGAGTGTGACAGAATGAGGGCGCTGAAGAAAAGGACATCACGCTAACGTAAAGATAGATTAAGGCTGCACCATAAACTTCAGACTAGAGAAGACACAGAAGATACAGAGGATGCGAAAATTACAGCCAAGTAAGTACGCACTGTGTCATTAGCATCGAGAAACAATTGAGAGTCAATTGGGTTACCTGTTTTTTCTAACTCCAGCGCGATGTTATAGACTTGCTTTATGGTTCCATCTAGGTCAAGCCGTATCTACATTGCAGCCAGAGGCTACGCTTAAACAATACCTGGAACAACTTCTCAAGCTCTTGAAAGAGTATGCAGTATGTATGGCAGCTTTGGAGATGCGCAGAGACGGCGCGTCGTCTACTTTATCGCTAGGTGGCCGTGAAGGTAGCGGGAGCAGTAGCGGGGCAGTGAACTGGGGAGTAGAACTGATCAGTAAAAGGTTCAACGCAAGCAAAAAGTGGTTCCGAAGTCATGTCCCCAGTGAAGACGAAGACGCGTTGGGATTGTTTGGTAATGACATAAAGCAAAGCAGCGATGGTGAAGTAAGCCCTACAAGCAAACCAAAGAAAACTAGGCCAGTTTCATTTATCCAGAGTAGGATGGCAATAAGCATGCTATCGTCAACCGCTCCTCCCCCTACAATCCAGGAAGAGATGGGTTGTGATAATAGCGGGCCAGTAGCACTAGCGAGTCATACAGGCAGTATTGGTGGAGAGTATTTCGTGGTTACCTCGCTCCCGTTCACGCTTGACGAGGAAGTCACAATAATTGGGCTTTGCGACGTCTTGCAAGCCAGCTATTCTGAGATTGAATCATTTTTGCAGGCTAATTCACATGGCAGCAGCAACATAAACAACAGTCACAGTTACGGTGGCAGCCAACTATCTTTACTTTCCACACATGCCAGTGGTCGAAGCAAAAAAACACCGCATGTCGACACGTATGACTTGGTGATGGCAGTAGATCAATTGATTCAAAAAGAGGTGATTAGCTTAATTCATGGCATGATTGAGCAGCAACGGAAAGCCCATCGGGCACTAATTTTAACAGAGACAACGACGCAAGGGACTGCATCTCCAGGATTGGCGTTACGAAGAGTGCCCACTAACAATATCAACAAACTGTCAAGATCAAAAAGCATGATCAGCAGCGGTAACAACGCAGCGGCAAGAGACGACACGTATACCAAACTTGAGTTGGCAAAACTGGAGGCACTACATAACGAATTGAAGAGAGAGAGCAGGAAAAAGGACCATCATGAACAGCAGAAAAACGGGTTAAGGCGGTGAGATCAACACTCAAGTTTGCTAATATGCCAACAATGATGATTGATTGACCAGACATTGAACTTCAAAGCTTATGACTGATAGTTTTTAATTTTTTCAACATTCTTTAATGTGAGGAATGAGTTTCGAGCGGTAATTGCAAATCCTTCATTTTTGGCTCCAAAACTTTCTATACGTTTTAATTTATTCATTCTTGTTTTCTTTTCTCAGCACTTATTGGCTCGTTTATTTGGAGGGCTTTTTGTAAGACTTTGTAGCTTTGCCGTGTGAAGTTTCTTGAAGAATCAGATATTTGCTAGGAGACTAACTTTTAAAACTTTTAAGACTGCTGTGAAATTAAAACAAGCAACAATCACTGTTACTGTGTTTCTGCTCTAGTTTTTAGGCGTAATGATCCTGTATGAGAGAGAGTGAGTAATGATACTTTTGCTTTAGGTAAGTGGACTTGACATGCTTCGAACATACTGGTAAATCAAATCTCATGTAAAGACTCTATAAATGAGAAAAATCCAAGTTTCCTCTGAAGGTATTGAGTGTGGCCATTACAGAGCTTGAGCCTACATGTAGCCAAATCTACTGTAGTCTAGATTGGTCTTCGTTATAATTTGAATACGAAATGTCATTATCAATGATCACATATCACAGACTGCAAGACCCATTGATTTTGCCTATTCACAGTTCTTTTTATGCGCACTACACACATCCATCCTCTTATCAACGATTGAAAACGGGCTTCGCAAAAATCTATACCAATAAGCCGGAAACAAATCAAACTAGAACAGGTATATCAGGGTCTCAATGTTCTATAGACCACAGTATACTGCTGTTATCTATATCAAAATATTTACTAGTAACTTCTGTATCGTGAGTAACTGTCGCTTCATGCATGGATCAAAACAAATTGGAAAGTGTTTCAACATCTATTTTTTTCTGTAGCTAGTTGTTCCTTCCTATCAAAGATTAAATCAAACATGTCTATCTCGTCGCTTTTAGAAATTCTTAGGTAGATACGCGCTCCAATTCGTAAATATGCTTTTCACAACGATAAGAAGGCATATTTTGTTGTTTTTACACTGTGATTCATGGGCTCTTAGACCCAAAGCACTACAGGCATATGTGCTTTTCTATATGAAGGATGGACAGGTAGCCGGAGCCTAGATAGCTGGCATGTATTAGCTAAGTCTTTGTTACTACGAGCGATTATTTGGACAGGGTATATTGATTTTCCAGCTTTGTGTTTTGTCTCTGGGGTCTTTTTGTGTCCAATATCATGCCTTGAATATCGTCCTCCTATTGAAGGCATTACAGGATGCTTTAATTTAGCTGAGAGGCTAAGCCGCTAAAGGAGAGCATGCGCATAATGCAGTCCTTGTTTGGCTGATATAAATTCAAAGAGAGCCTCTGAGCTGATGCTAGATTCAGAATCCAAACGATGCATGCCACGATTATTATGGATCGAGTTCTAGAGCCTGGTGCTTAAAAGTCTTAGGTTGTAATCTGAAGGTTACTCCAAGTGTGAAAAATACACATTCCATTGGTACTATACACTGGGCAGAGTTGTTTAGGGCCTCGAATTCAAGCACAAACTCTGAAAGACTCCAAACTTTTTTCTTACTACAATGATAACTGTAAAGAGACCGAGCTCTGCAGTCTGTATTAATTTCATGACCATGGTGAGGTTAGAGCTAACGAAACTCTAGTCACCAAGGTTTGAGGAACGGTTCTGCATCTACCAGAAAGCCCATTGATGGTTAACTTACCCATATTAACATGAAGTAATCTCCCAGCCGTAGCAAGTAGGTTTTGCGCAAAATACTGACCCTGGGATTATGGCCTGGGGGATGTTGGTCTTGTACTAACACCAGAATTTTTTTAGCAAGAATCACTCTTCTACAAGCTGGTTCATGTATTTTTTAATAAGACCAAAAATTTCCTCTCTTTCTACTTCTGTTATGATCACAGACTAAATGAAGACATAAAGCAAGGCAGATTCCTTTGCTGCAAACTAAGAAATACCGACTTTCTTTCCAACTTATTTCAAAAGAGGGACCTGCCTTCAAGCCAGCTAGATTTTTGGGTTCAATCTCGGTGAAAGATAAATCAGCGAACACTTAAACATTGCTTTTAAGCGCCCAAGTCATTATCAAAGTATACAGCTATATCTGTCAAAAATCAAGCATTTTCAAAAAGGCGATGTGCACGTTTCAAGTCCATGTAAAGTTCGAGATAATATTGAGTCTCGTCTGGACCCGAGGCTAAGCAACATTGCAACTTGTTGGAGATACCGAACAAAATAAGAGATTTATCCCAAAAATTTGAGGCTGCGACTTCAATTTAAAGGATGGCCAAAAGTTAGGGTGTACAACCTACTATAGGGTTACCCAAATGCAAAAATGTTACTGGCACGGCATCTAACGTTGAAACAGTTCAAGAAAATAAAAGGTAGTTCAGTAATGTGGGGTACAGAGAGACATTGTGAGGCATGATAAAATTAGAAAGGTTTCGTTATGCCATGATGTTCTCGATGTCATCTAGAGCAAAAACATACTAATTGCGTACGAGCCTGAGTTCATGACATTTAGTTTGTGAATACTATTTTACCCTCGATATCTGCAATTGCAAGCAACTTCCAAGTTCAACAAGCACGACACAATTGAAGTCGACAACAGTACGCAGCTCCAAACGAGCTCAAAAACTTCGTGCAAACTAGTTTGATGAACGCTTTGTAAAAGGTCACGGAGGGAAACATGTCAAGTATACCTCAAAAACAAAAGGCAAGTGTAGACGGGTTTGAGTCTGATTTTCAAATACATTCATGAGTTTTTCCACTTCTCATATTCTTCTTCCAGGTGCAATTTGAGCGGCTTCATTAGGTCAAAGTTTTGCCCGCAGAAGATACATTTGAGCGGGGTGTAGTGACAGATTTCCAAAAATTTAGAGGGAGACAGTTCCTCCACTTGATCTGATCCAGACTCTCCCGGGAAGGGTACAAAAAAAGCAGTGGTAAAAGAATTATAATGATTGATCCTTTTGTTGGTCGGTGAATGCATGTCGATGGAAATAATGTGAATATGAAGATTGCTCATAGAAGGCACCGCATGAAACCCTGCTTTCACACGATGCAAGAAGGGCAGGTATTCAGGCCATGCTGTGATATCCGAGGGGAAAGCCACAGGGTGATGCAATTCGTTTTTGATGTTTTTGAGATGCATTGCTGCAAACAATCGTGCCCGAAGGACGTAAGTGCTGAGCATTTCAATTGCCGATTTGTTAGCTCTGATTTGAAACGGAGGTTCATAAGTCAAGTCGCCAGAGCGCGGTAGGACCAAAAAGTGAACGACAGATTTTGGAAACTTGTCAATGACAACAGAAACATTATGATCGTAGAAGACAACTTCAGAGTTGAGCTCAGGATCGAGAATGTACGTGTTCAGGTTGTTAGAAAACCCCATTTTAAATCTCAATGATAACAGTTCAAAGTGTCGAGAAACTGTTGGCGAAGCTTGGTAAGAAATATCGTTAGAATGGGAGGTAGAATAGTACGTGAAAACAAGTTAATAAAGACTAGCAGGTACTAGAGTTTAGGTCTATAAAGTCGGTCCCAGCGTGATTTGGCTCACTAAAGAATTCAACCACCGTGGAAATTTTGAGTTATGAGTGTTAGGGGCTCAGCGTTGCAAGAAGTTGTATCTTTAGCTAAGGGTTGTTGCATGGTCTTGTGTTTTACAAACACCAGGTGACTATCATGGTTGTTCGTATTCGCTAGGCAAAAGAGTAGAAAAAGCTTTACACGAGAGATTGACATTCAAAGTCAGATTCTCGGCGTTTCAACAGAGAGTTGGTTATCGGAAGTTCAGACTTTTCTTTGTAAAGCTCTTTTCTGAGTACTTGCAGAAGCTAACTATTGATTGGTGGCCACCCTTGAAAAGGGCTTTTGCAGACGTGACTATAACATGTGCTAGTAGACATCTATCAGAAATTACTTAAAACACGTCCTCACGCACTCGGGTAGCCCAGTTCCTAGTGAGTCGAGACTGGAATTGCTGATGTTCCTTGAGTTTGACGTTCTAATTCGAAGCATGTTTACCCACCTGGCATGTTATCGAATGCCAGAGAACACAACCACGGAATGACTGGCCCAACATTGACCTCACAAGTTGATGCCGAATCTTCAAAGCTGTTGCGTTTCTTGCGAGTGATGAAAAAGTCCAATAATTCTAATCTTAGATATCGTTGTTTCAAAAACTTCATTTCTGTCACCACTAAAATGAAGCACATACACAGACGACTCTGCCCTACAATCTCTGCGAAGTTGGTTCTTCTAGGAGAGATTTTGTCGTTGGGAAGTCTTCAACAATTTTGCGGCCTGAGCAACAGCTTCCGTGTAAGTAATTGCAAGTTCAGGATTATCATTCCTACTTGATACGTATCTATATAAGCTCACTACGTGGAACCTGATTGGAGTCGGATTCTAAAACTATTAGATCAAAGAATCTAGTTTTTCAAGTTTTGAGACATAGTGAGAGGTTGAGATTTTAGTCCCGGTGACACTTTTAAAGCAAACGTACTGAGGAATACCGACAAGACGGACTTGGGTTACTGGTCATAATGTGTTATAGGTGCCGTGGCAATCTGTGATGTTATGAAACATAGATCCTTCAAAAGCTCGGTTTTGGGTAGACGAGATGACGGCCTAACCTAGGTTTGGAACATTTTATTGGTAGAAAAGATGGATTCAATAGAAAGTGACGATGTATGAGAAAACTTGTCTGAAATAGCAGATCAAACTGAGCCAGAGACTGAAGATATACCCATCGATCTAGAAAATGCTGAAGGGTGTAGCAACCATTTTTGCGTGCGGTTTCTAGCGAGCATGTTCATGACCTTGCTAACTCTCAAAGCCTTTAGTGCTCTAAAGGGTCGGCGGGGCTCAATGGGCGAGAAATATTTTTAGCACTCGCTGGTAATATTTCAAAACCTGTTTGAAAATACTTACCGAGTCAAATCAGTTAATAGGACATATGCACCAAGTGCTAAGTCCCAAAATATTAGGGCTGCAGTAAAATATTTTAGCTAGGGCTTTGTGACGTTTAAATCTGCATCTTTCTACGTTGAGATTTAACCTTACCCTGAAAAGCGTAGCTAGGTATAGAGGCTGTGTGTAACTTTGAGTACGGACTGTTATATTCTCTTCGCACTTTCTACTAGCGCAGTGGATTTTTTTCTACCCTCTGGATAGGACTTTGAGAAACCTCTTTTGACGACGTGCAACCGACTCGACATACACCAAGGCAATCAAAATGGCTAGAGGACCGTTAGTATTCCCTTCTGAATATTGTCTAAGCAAGCTACAATCTCGAATAACATAATTTCTCTACTGGGTGTTTGTGTCTATCTTTATCACGACTTGCATGCGAAACTAAAACTATGAGATCCGACCTCTAAGAGCATTGCTCTCCTTATATAACTAGACGACTGGGGATGGCGGCAAGTCCTTGACGTTCATGCGTGAGAGTATGGGTTTTGACTAGCTGTCATTTCGGGAAACATGGCCAAAAGATAACAACATCTAGTAGGAGAGATTTGTACATTCAGAGAAAATATCTTGCGATGAAGCTTTTTCGATGTAGGTTTGCTAACTAGATTTCACAGTAAGAAGCATTTGAAGCGTTTAGCAGCTCCATCCCATTGGATGCTGGACAAGCTGTCCGGCACATACGCCCCAAGACCCTCTGCTGGTCCCCACAAGCTCAGAGAGTCTCTTCCTCTCATCATTTTCCTCAGAAACCGTTTGAAGTATGCCCTCAACGGCCGTGAGGTCAAGTCCATTCTCATGCAGAGACTGGTCAAGGTCGACAACAAAGTCAGAACTGACACCACCTTCCCTACAGGATTCATGGATGTTATTTCTCTTGAGAAGACTGGCGAGCACTTCCGTCTTGTCTACGACATCAAGGGTCGTTTTGCTGTCCATAGAATTACTGCTGAGGAGGCTCAATACAAGCTCGGCAAGGTCAAGCGCGTTCAGCTCGGAAAGAAGGGAATTCCCTACCTTGTTACACACGATGGTCGCACCATCCGCTACCCTGATCCCGCCATCAAGGTCAACGATACTGTTAAGGTCGACCTTGCCACTGGCAAGATCGAGTCTTTCGTCAAGTTCGATAACGGTAACGTAGTCATGGTTACCGGCGGTCGCAATTTGGGACGTGTTGGTGTTATTTCTCACCGTGAGCGTCACGAGGGTGGTTTTGATATTGTTCACATCAAGGACTCTCTGGACAACACTTTTGTTACCCGTCTCACCAACGTCTTCGTCATCGGCGAGGGCAGCAAGCCTTTGATCTCTTTGCCCAAGGGCAAGGGTATCAAGCTTTCTATTGCTGAGGAGAGAGACAGACGCCGCTCTGCTTAAGTTCTTCCTAAAAAACAGGTAAATCTATATTGTTTTTAAAAATACTATTCAATTGAAAACAGCTCCGACGAGAATTACAGCCCTTGTTGCATGCGTAGGCTACATAGTGAAATGCCTTAATGTGGGCGTCTAAGGCTGTGGTCCAAGGCCCATCAACGAAATGAAAATTCTAGAAAATGAGCTATACAACATTTTGATAGATTAGGAGCATGTAAGTATCGAGATCTTTCGCGTGGCTTGTAACTATACGTTCAGAATTTGATTGTTCATGCGTCACTATACACGTGCTTTTTAGATATCTCGAGGGCATACTTGCAACATGAAGTTGTACGTGAAATGATAACGAAAGGTGAGACAGGGTTAAATCAAAACAACAGTTCAAGTCAATAACGAAAGGCTTACAGCTTTGTGTGATGCAGCAGGAGCATTGCAGTAGCACGGATCAGCCAGTCCGTGCTAAGGTGTCACAAGAAGAAAACATTTATTCTCCATGTGATGGCTTTTTACGGTATAAAGATAGTTTAAAATATGTGAGGATCGTTGCATACATTGTATCATTAATTTTTGTGGAGCCGTACTCACAGGAAAAAGAAGTGATCTAGCTGGACATCTGTAAAGGTCTTGTACTCTGTTATTTTTCGTGCAGTATCAATTTTTTAAAAAGTCTATCACCTCTTCTGGTTTTCATTTGTTGGTTTGTTATACAAGTATGAATATCCAGTTCACAGAGAATCATTCAATACGTAAAGGAGTGAGAACCGACAAAACAAATAGCCTTAGTGCATCCCATTGTTGTGAACTAGTTTGACCTATAGCTCAAATAAGAACAAACTGAGAAAAAAATGTCAATTTTACTTGACATTAGAGACTTGTGATTGACAAAGGTCAACAAGCAATAATTTCTAGAAGATCAATATCACAAGCCGTTTACTAGGCAAATTTACAGAAGCCTTAGCCAAGTCCAGATCAATCTAACTCAAGTTCAGTCACTTAACGTAGGAATTAGAAGAAACCGGGGAACATTCATGGAATCAAATGAAGCAAAAGGACTGATACAATTGGGCTTAATTAGGCAGTATTATAAATCCGATTAATCAAGCAGATTTATCACCCGTCTCTCTATTCTTACGACCACATTTTCAGTAAGCTGAACTCTATATTAGATTCATCGATAGATAGAAAAAATTGTCTTCTGCAGATGGAAAACAGATTTGCTCTGTGGTAGCAGCCTATTGAGCTCTACAAAGTCTATGGCAATAATATGCGATGTGCGTATGTCGAATTGTAGGGGCATCCTGTGACGATGTCTCTCATGAGCCGTATCTTACTTTACCTCCTATAGCTACATTGATAAATTGCTAAGCGAGGCCTAAATACTTTTCTATGATATTAGTTATACTCTAGTCCCTAAACAATGCTGGTTTCCGAGCTCGCCAAAAGCAATCTTCCAATTTATCGAACCCCTCTCAAAACTCCTTGAACACTCTTTCAATGGTCTACAAAGGAGAAGGAAGAATTCACAATGAAAACTTTTGTTTTTCACACTCCTACATGCAATTCAGAGATTAAATTTTGTTCTAGTAACAACATTTCTTGTTCATAAAATTGATACTCTCTGATCATCATAGTCTATTTATAATAGTTCGTTTGCCACGCGTACTACACAGTAATTAGTAGTTACAGTCCGCATCTCCGGCTGTTCATATGTGAAAACATCTAGTTCCATGTAGGTTCTTTGACCTCTTCGTCCTTATATTAATCAATTTCAAGCCATTTTGACGTAAAAGCAGATGTAAACGACTCTTAATATTCCCTTTCCATGACATGTCTGGTATGATCCCAACCCCCAGGTGTATATACTCCACTCCTTTGGTCTCTCGCTGGTTTACGCTAACTGGCGCTCGTAACTTGATGTAACACAATGGCTAGATTCTAGAATATTCAAACATAAACTCTTTTATTATATAGTTATTATGATTAATGAGATGAGCAAACAAACTTTTGTGAAATAAACCAACTATGGGGGCTGTAGGCTGAAGAGTCGTGTAGAGACGATGGCATAGAGACTAGACCAGACTGAATAATAATAGTTCATAACCATAAACACTAATATTACATCCTCTATAAAATATAGGCACCAGTACTGTTGTGCGAACGAAAGGCAGTCGTTTGGAGCTTAAATACATGCTTGTAAACTTCAGAACACAAAAATTCAGTCAACCCAACCTTGTTACATTAGCACCGATTGTACGTACACCTAGAATGCCATCTTTTTTTGATAGTGCGACAAAAGTACCGAAAAGCCGCCTGCATAACATACTGTCATGAGAAGCATTGAGAGCCGTGGGATTGGCAAACAAAGAATCCAGGCTAGTCAGGAGTCCAGTCTACGCTTTCATCTGCAAATTATGTGATTTCTGAAAAAGGGCACATTAAATCAAAGTAAACCAACTAAACTAAACGGATAGTATTTGGCCCATCTGGCTTAAGCTGTTGTTGAGGTGCTTTAAGAAAACCTGAATCTGATTGACGCCACGATAGAAGGCCAAGGCAAAACTTTATAGGATTCAATGGTACCATAACCCAATGTGTTCTTGAAAGTCTGGAAAGTTATAAAATTGCATACAGCTCCAAGCTCATGAAGAGATAGGAAGAAGTCTGCACTAGACAATGATCATTCCATCAGTTTTATGAATGCTTTTGGGATCTTGTAGTAAGATCATTAATGGACTAGCCTAAACTATATGTATATTACCTTTATTGAAATCATTACCATAATGATCCTATCGGAGTTCAATCCTCTGTAACTTTACCAAATGCTTACATGTCACTGCGTGGAGTGGAACACGAATAGAAAGAGTATCTCAGTAATACTAATTTCTCTTATAATTTGCAAGTTTTTGAAATAAAAAATCATTCGATATCAGCAAAAATTGAAAGGAAGCTTGGGCATGCGCAATTGCAAACCTCGAGCTTGATGTACCGTATCGGTCTGTGAGTTCTCAGCGTTTAGGTTACAGTTGTAGTCTAGAAAGCAGGTGGCAAGCAGAACTTTTTAGGTAGAGTGCGCTTTAATGTACAGATTTAGATAAATATTGACCTGACTTGTACCCGTAAATAATCCATTCTCCGGTCAAACTGTAATTTAGCAGGAGTCATATGCATGTTTCAGCTATTATTTATAGCCAGTTAAATTGGAGATAAAACAACTTCCACCAAAAGCACTCAAAAATTCAGAATTACCTTTTTGCCAATAGAACCAATTTGAAGAATCATATTCTACAGTTGTCAGTTGTTTACAAGACATTCTAGTAGCCTGGCCTACACCAGCATGCTACAGGTTTATTATGTCTATTACACATTACATTAGACGACTAGTAATGTGTACTACAGATTAGTACGGCTCAAGACTTTAGGTAACCGCCCATCGGGCTACCGACTTTATGGTTTACAAACTTTACACCACCGTGATATATTATCTTTGAACTCTGATTCAATAGACCAATTTGATGGGCAAGAACTTGCCACGGTTAGCTCTCAAGAGTGCTAAATCAATTGCTAAGACATTTCAAATAATTTCTGACACCCAGAAAGTTATTTTCTTTTAGGAAAATATCAATTCAGTAAGATAGCATGCTCGTGGGCTGATACCGTGTTGACGAATTCAAAATGCTTCACTCCGTTTGTAGACTCCATATAATAGACAAGGGAGGACTTCCCCTCGAAGGAAAGAATGAATGGAAAGAGAATTTATCTCCTACTCATTCTGTATTGTTTGTCGGCATACAATAATTTTCTCTACAAACAAAATTGAAGTGATATGTGAGAATCTGACGGCATTATATAACTACATTTCATCCAAACCTGTCGTTCATTTTAGCCAGAACAGCTACTCATTTATAGGCTAAATCACACATTACCCAAGCTGAAAATCTAGGCCTAACTTTTGCTTGTGAGTGTAAGAAACCATGGCCACTGGCACTTGTATAATAAATACCAGTTTTCGATGATGCTCCTTCAAGTTTAATAGTGCTAATTCTCTGCGAATTCTCGGTTGAGCATGAATCATAATCAAGTGGTCATTGATCAGTGTGTGGATTGCCATCTATGTCACAAAAGATATGAATATATGCTTTTATATTGCTTGGCTATCGACCAAAATTCTAAGGCTACAAGTGTCTCAGAATTTGCGTGTTATCCGTAATTTCAGCACAAGAAAATATTTTGGCCAAGTCAGCTTGGTTTTCAGGTGAGACGCGCAGGTCAATTGCAATTGTGATTTTTCTTATCAAGCTATATAAATTAGCTGTAGCAACGGTTTTTTAAAACTTCAAATCAAAAGATATCCAGTACTGCGATTTCTGTACATTTCGGTACCATTCTAACGATCTGCAGCAACAGTTAACTAATGTTTGTTGTAGATAACAGTCTAGGGCTACAAGAAACACAAGCACGCTTGGCCTTCAACCAATAAAGTGGTATGTAGAGGTTCTGTGACTCTACCTAGTAGAAGGTACAATAGAGGATTTCTCAGCGACCATTTTCTACAGCTATTTTAATTTTGAGCGCATATTTTGCAAAGCTGTTGATCACCTTTTACCCATTCACATGAAAGTAACTAAATCTGCGGTAGATCAGCGTGACTTCGTAACTGAAAAAACCTTGTCTTAATCCCTTAATCCTAAAGATGCATCACACGTCTCAGTATCCACTTCAGTCAAAACCCTTCGTATTGGTCAGATAAAAGTCGAGTCCACTCCTTCTATTCTATTCTTATTTATCCCCAATCACCTTTCATCATTGTTGTCGCTCATATTATATGTATATTTATGTAATGTCATGGTAGACTGCTGCATCATCAAGAGTGATTCGACCGTTTGAGTATGTTAACTTTTTGGAATTTCCACAAATACTGTTTGGCTCAGATACGGTGAAAGATCAATAAACATTGGACATTATCAATGTGAGCCTCAACAGCCCAATTGTACGAAAAAAAGTGGCCAAAATTTTGAGAAGCTACAGAGTACAAAATCTGGGTATAGACACCCAGAGGATAATTGTAGGTAATCTTATATTATATTCAGTTCTGTAAATCTAAGAACGGGAAACATAAAAAGTATGAGGAGGTTTTCTTTCAATGATTGCTAGATACAAAAGAGTTGCTGAAGTTCAAAGAAGTGGTTTTGGGCGCTCAGTAGCAGATCTGATATCTACGTAATACTTTTATTATACTTATCTCCTACTTGCGTAAGTAACGGCATTTGCTCTAGCTCCCTGCTCTCTCTGACCTTCAAGTAATAGCTCAAGTCATAAATCGAAGAAGCTAACCAGAATACTTATGAGAGATCTACTTGAAACCATAAAAATTTATACGCAGTACAGAACAGCACTATACTGCCATAAAACTTATACACAGAAATTATGGTAGCGCGCAATAGAACAGACTAATGCAAATCGTTGAGACAAAGTTAAAAGAAGATTGATATAGGTAGTCCAGCTGGTGAAAAGAATACCATGGCTCTAATGCAAGCTATCTCTAGAAGCTCTTGGTCTCTTCGTCTTTCATATTGTGATGCCAAATTTGAATTTGTAGAGGCTTTTTGAAGTCGTCCAAGTTCCTAGAGCTATAGCCATTTGTTGGAATATTATCACAATGATTCCAAAGCCGATGCTCCAAAACATGTGGCTCAATATGTGGGCACGCATGACTAGACCTTTTTGGGTTCTAATTCCCAAAAAATGTACAACATTCATGCAAACGCCCGTTGCTTGACTGCTCATTTAGATACATAAGATGCTTGAAAGGCCATATAAATAGTAGCATTGTGCTGTTTTTGCACTCTTGGGACTGTGAAGCTGAAGTAACTAAGAAGTTTCGCCAAGCCGGCCATCTTAGTGGAGCTTGCAGTTGAGTGTTATCATAGTTATATACACGCTAGTAGATGCTATATGTATGTGCCAAATGAAGTCGCTCATAACTCAGTTGTTATTTATGGACAAAAATTTCAGGTACGGAAGTAACTGGTCTTAAAGTTCAATAACTACTAAAGGGTTTTAAGGCTTCAAAACGGGAATTACGGGTGGTGCGCAATGAAACATAACACCGAGTCTCTCAGTGAAATAATAATACAAGTTTTGGAGGTCTTAAATATAGTATAGAGCAATCATTGATTTGTAAGGCTCGCGAACAACTGTATGAGCGGAGGTACTGAGGGTGGATTGTAGCTAGTTAGATATTCTGCAAGCAACGGTTAACAATCTAAGTTTTGAGAATACAACCCTCATTTATAAGAAACAACGGCTACAAAAAAATAACTTAGAGAACTATCAGTCTTATCAAGAGCCTAGTTCAAGGAAGTGTATAAGTAGTCAAGAAGGACAGCAACGAGAGGTCTCCTAGTTTTCAAGGAACGATTGATTAGACTAAACTAACCAACACCAGTGGACTATATGAGAATTTGTTGTCCTCGATAATGTTGATAAATAGCGGAGATATGTTATTAATAGGTCTCACACCTGGTGAACTTGAACACGACTAGTGTGTGACTCCACATGAGACTTTTTCAGTATTTTACTTTCAAATGCGTTGGATTTGTCTCACAATTTCCTCTGAGGTACGCAATCTTTTTGATTAGATCTACGGTAGCTGTGCATGCGTAGGAGCAATTTACAAGTATTTTGATTTCGACCTGGCATGTTTTAAACAGAAAAGCAAACCAGCAAATTAGAATCTCATTGGTCTTCATGTTGACAAGAATAGTTCACGTAGAGTTTTCACATGCCGAAATAGACAAAGAAGGACAGGTCTGAAAATTGTTTTGACATCTGGTCTGCCTCTCTCCTTAAACTATGAAGTATGTCCTACCACGCCGTTAGTAGGACCTATGTAGAGTAGGGTTTATAGGCCCATGTATAGATCGAATTACAGTACTCATATGCTAGTCCTTGTTCCCGGAAGAGCAATGATCAAAATTTAGCCCTCACTGTATTTTGGATTTACTAAATTATTAGTATGGATTGGAAAAGAACTCAGTTACGAGTCCCGAATAGAGGCACTGCAATGGCCAGGAATAGTTGCTAGAGGTTTACTTTCCAACATTTCTACTTCTCTATCTATAAATTTCACCCCAAAATCTAAGTACTCAGATTACCTGATTGTTTTAATTCGAGCATCATCCTTACATTGCATTGGTTTGTCGCATTATATGGTTCACCTCGTTTCCCTTAGGCCTGAATTTACAGCCTACATTACTTCTTTATCCTATTGCGGAGATGAGAATTGTATAAAAGCCGTAACATCCTAATTAGGAGAAGGATCTGGAAAGTTTGTCTGCACTAGACCGAAACCTCGTAAATATATGTCACTAGTTCCATGATGCCATCATCTTAGTAACTCCCATTGGTGTATTGATTGTATGCTGTAGTCAGCATCCACCACTGCCAATACATAGACACACACGGTAACTTGGTTGTGATACGATAGAACATGGTGATGAATGAAAGGTCTTAACGCAACCTTGGGTAACGCGTCCTCTCCATTCATTTTTGGTACGATTAAGCTCAATAATTATCCAGCGTATAAAGAAGAAAAATAATGAATACCTATCAGGAACTTTGTCTGGTATATGCCGCCCTCATTGCGGTTATGGGTTCATCAAATTAAGCTACAGAGACATTCATTAGATTGTGTGGAAAAATTTTATTGAATGGTCCCCAATTGTCATGGAAGCTCAGCCTTTCTTTGTTTAGCGGGTATTATGCAAATTACAGATGTTGTCCAAATTCTTCGGCAGCGTATCGGGCTTGGGTGGAGCCGTTAGTACCTTCTGTTAGTACAAACGCGTCTATATTCTTTCAGTGAACTTCAGATTGACCTTCGGTAAAACAATCTTTGATATCGGGATAGTAAAGGCACCAAATAAGCCATGCTTCATAGGCAACGGTTTGAAAAGGACAATCTTTAGAAAGCATAGACTAAATTAATCAATCGATCACTCAAGCTTAGACTAAGATGTCTGACATATTTGCTTCTGCATGAAACGCGGAATTTCTTTCTCAAGAGCATCCAACACAAGTACTTGGATGCTTGGTAACCTCTTGTGCCTCTGCGATATCAGGTGCACAACTATACTTCTGCCTGCCTCGGTACCATACAACCAGTCATGTTTTACAAACTTGCAAGATTTATATAATCAATGAACGTCAATGTGCTACAAACCTAAGAAAAAAGCAGGCACCTGAGTCACAGGAACTCTAAAATAAAGGAACTAACTACGCTGGACTACACAGTGGGGTTGAATGTCGTTCAAGTACAAGTAAAAGACCGACAGTTAACGGCGTCTCAAATTTCAGACATGTCAAGAGACACGTGTTTTTTCATTTATATGCAATGCTATGCATTATGCAAGATGCTTTGTACTAGTACTCTTAGATCTTTGACTCCCGGCTCACTGGATCTATACGTTGACTTGAAAGTAAGTTAATGGGCGGAATAACGAAATAAAGAGACCTGATTCAGAGAGGCACACTGAAAATGGTGACAAAATAAACTATAGGATCAACCTGGCTAATGCAGCCTCGTCCAAGGTCACATCAGGACTCATTAGTCTTCAAGGGTAGGCTAGTATTTTTTAGTCATTAGTGCACTATATGAATTTAAGGTTATTTTCCGTATATGCAACCTGCAATAGAAATTATCTTCTAAAGATTCCAAAGCTTATTTTTTTAGCTTAAAACCTCGTATTTTCTTTTTCATTCCCGCGTCTGTACGGAGAATTTTGCGTTTGTACTGTTACGAACAATTTGACTATATATATATATATTGTCAATTGTGTAGACCAGAGTCTAGTTGCTAAAGTATTACATATTAAGGCTGACATCCATGGAAACAGGATTTTGTCCCGTCACTAAAATACGCGCTCTTTACTATTTCGTGTTGACATTGTTATTTCTGGCTACTACTCTCAAATCTGCCGATTTTGAGACTTTCGATAGACGCATCACATCTTTATGCGCTCCATTCGCTTCAGCTAGCGAGCTTCTCACGAACAAATCAAGTATCACAGCAATTTGTAGGGAGTCCTTTCATTCCATTAAACGATCCCTCATAATAACGTATCACCTACAGAGTACTATGAAGTATTTCACACAGCTGAATAGTATTTTTGGTTTCTTCTCTTGCTAGCATCTGTATGCACTGTTTTTTGGCGTGAAATAAATGTTAAACACGCCATCAGCTTTAAGTCATAACCCCATCCAGGGCCCTTCCGAAGAGAAGTCCCTCAAGACACGAAAATATCATCGATTAACATGCTCGAATTGCCGCAAAAGAAAGGTATGTCAAAACTTCTTTGCTAGTTTGTATCAGAAGGCAACAGTATTATGCAAAAAGGCACCAGAAGCTAACATGATTGGGAACTTAAAGGCGAAGTGTGACGGGCAATTGCCAGTGTGCTCTTCTTGCAAGGCGTTCGGAGACCCTGTGTGTATATACGACAAACCTGCATCCATCGCATATGTTCGCCATCTCGAGAAAAAGGTCAAAGAGCTGTCCAGAATTGCCTCTCAGTCAAGCGGAAGCTACGTGTCCTCTGAAATTTTGGATCAAATGGCTCCTAGTTATCTACTTCAATCTGACCCCGAACCGCACGAAAAAAGATTATCTGATTCACCAGAGTCATCTGCTGTATACAGCAAACGAGAAATACCTCTGGAGGGTATGATGGCATTATCTACACCCCAAACCAGTTCTATTCCAGAAAGCGAAAAAGCTAAAGTTTTAGGGCAATATAGCCATTTCTCCAAAAAATATGAGCATGTTGCTCTTCAATCCGCTTTACAGGCTAGCTTTGGATATATCCCTTTTTCAACTGCAAAAAAGTGTCTTGATGTATACTGGTCCTGGTTCCATCCTACCCATCTCAGCATTTATCGCCCTGCATTTTTTCGAGATATGGCATCGCACTCTCCAACCAATCCATTTGACCAAAATTGTTTCTATTCGCCGGCACTCCTCTCCATGATATTTTCCGATACTATGTCATCAATATACGGCAACTCCGAGATGGGAAAGATTATAGATCAGCATTCTCATACACTGTTGATGCAAGAAATACTGTTTCCTGCAACTGTAGCTACCATGACAGCAGCTTTGCACAGAGCAATTAAATCCATGCATGAAAACAACTCCTCTCACATTTGGATTTATAGTGGAATATCAAATAGACTGGCTGAAGACCTTGATCTTTTCAAAAACCCTCAGCTCATAAACCCTCCTTTAGCAATTCAAAATGTCGAGGCAAGAACAAGGTTAGCCTGGTCGGCTTTTTACTGGGACAAAGTGTTTAGTCTTTACTTAGGCCGCCTACCCAGCATAAGTCAACAACCATTCTCAGCGGCTGGCAATATTCTTGATTTTAGCATGGACTCAGAATTTTGGGACCCAATTCTAGATCTGAGAGGAGAAATGGATATGAGAAATGACCTTAATCGCACACCAAAGCACGGTTTCCCTCTGCAAAATTCTTTTTCTCACAAAGCTCAAAAGCTTCCATCCAGAAATGTTGATTCAAAAGGAAAATCTAGTTCTTCAAACACATCGCCATCTAGGTCACTCACTACAGCATCCATGCAAGTTAAGTTCAGCATGTTGGCTCTTGTCAGTAAGTTTATTGCGCAACTACACGGTCAAAGAAATTCAGGTTTGGTATTTGAAAAGTTTTCTTTGATCAGCCATGGAAACACCGAATCCGAAGCAAAGCATCTTTTCTCCCAGGCAAAAGCATTTCTCAGTGAATTGACCAGCTTATGGAACCTGACAGTATCCGATTTGAAAGCTTTTGATTCATTATCCGAGCAACCTAGCGGCTATGCCAACCCGACCATCCTGTTAAATAGCTTGATCTACAATTCATCTTTACTCATTGCGCTGGTTCCCTCAGTTAATATTAATGTTTCCATTGATCCACAAGTAATCAACCTTGGTATTTCAGCTTGTGAGAACACAATCCAAATTATCTCCTTGTACTTCAGCACATTTGGAAAATTTAACCTCACTTTCTGGCATGAGTATTCACCGTATTTAGCATCCCATTACCTCTTGGCCCTTCTCAAACAAAATCTGTTTCCTGACCGAAGAAACGACATTCTTCATGACTTACAAGCACTTCTAAAAATTCTTCGACGACCACAGTTCCAGTTACCAAACATATCGCAGCTTCAACAAGAAATAGAAAAACACTTGAAAGATACAATGCATTCCAGAGACCCCTCAACCGACTTTAAATCGTCTGACTTTCCCGGCGCTTCCTCAAGTATCCCGATCTCTAAAAGTTTCGACACAGGAAATGCTCCGTCTCATTTAGATCACAATCCTCATTTTGGCGAGACGCATCCAATGACTTTTGGTCAGATGAACTCTGTAGGAGAGCCATTGGTTCAGTACAAACAAGGCTTAGTGATGCAGTCTGTTATTCCTCAATTACCTGGTGTTGAGATTACTCAAGAAAACATGATACGGTATAACACGGGGCATGTTCTTTCTCAAGACACAAGGATGAACAACTATTTTGTGCCTCCTCAAGAGCCACATGGTATTCATCAGCAGTATGCAGCACAAATAAACATGCCGCAAGTACCTCATAGAATGGTAAACCCGAACGCTCAATACACATTATCCAGAATGCCCGAAATATCTGATATGTTCTCAGCTGGCATGCCCAATCTTCTAGGGCAATTCTCGCCATCCAATACGTCGATTGCAACTCCAACTAGCACTACCGCTTCATCCAATCAGGAAACGCACTTCAATCACCAAATAGTTGACCAGCATAAAATGCATTCAAATATGCTGTTACACGGCCAAGACCCACAAAAAACCCCTACTACAACTTCACAGCATCACACCCCAGAAACTTAATAGCCTTATAGGCCAGACAGTAAGGTGTCACTATACGTACTTAAATAACGGGCCTTTAGAATAGATTATAAGCAGATATAGATTTAGGGCACAGAGTAAATATTGCCGCTTTACGCATTTTTGCTGCATTATAGACTATCATTAGAAAATTAGAAACTAAAAAATACAAGTAAAGGGTGAAAATTCGGAAGGTTTGTATAAAACTTCCAGTACAATCTGCCATGATAGAGAATTTCATACTAGACCTTGATATCATATATTGCTGGTGAAGGTTATAAAGTAAAACAATTTCGGTAATTAAAGGGTGTGAAATGCAGTAGGAGACAAAACGTCATAATTCCTGAGGTATTCAGCGTAGCCTAACTTACTCAGGTCTTCAATCCCTAGTCTCATTACCTCATTAATACAATCTTCGGTTTTCACGAAAAAAAAAGCCAGAAAATGTGTGGGATTTCAGCCAGCCTAGATCAATTAAATGAGTCACGCACAGTCTGAAAGGTCACTTAGCACGGCACGTTACCCAGATGTTACATCAATGACTTTCTAAGGGCCCTTGAGCCTTAGCAATATGGATCTTTTCGGCACTTAGATCGTTTATACGGATATGCATGTGGTCACCACGAACCAGTTTTTCTCACCTTTTTTTTCTTTCATTACGTGTATATGTCCCCCAGTATTTAATGTTGACGCGAAAACAGTAATAGTTCGCATATAGTTTGAACATTAAATTCTGTCGCGCAAGCATCTGACGCAGCTGCTTTGTGAGTGTTGTGCGTAAAATTTTCTGTATATTGCTTGTCATGGCTTAGCCGTTTTTCCAGTACCATTTCGCAGTCCTCTTAGTGATTCTGTCAGGCCTTCCTAGCTTCCAAGGTATGTGAATATGAAGTTTTGATAAGTTACAGACACTCTGTGTCGGAATTATCTTTCAAGCGCCGCGCCTAAATCCCATCGGACTTACCGCCGGCCCGCGGGATAATGTGCGTGTAGGAGAATTCACCCACCAGTATCTATCCCAACTGCCATCTTTCTCTTTGTAAGTTCGATACACAAATCAGCTTTTTTGACAGTTTCCGTTTTTCTTCCACTCCATCAACACCTTTTTTAAGAGCTCTTCGCTATTCTTATACCTAGAGCCTTTGGAGGAATAGCAACGTAGTTATGACTTCAAGGTATGTCGAATGCTTGTTATTACAAGTAGATCTAACTTTCTGGAACAGATATCGAGTTGAGTGTATGATGATTTGTATCGCTGAAACATGAGACCTGTTAACAATCACTGAATTAGACGCTCTGAAATCTCATCGCAGAGATGAGTTTATCGAGTGGATTAAAGCCCTTCTAGCTGTAAGTATCAGTTCATCACTGAAAACGGTTTCGCTGACAATTCAGGTACCATTTGTTCTTCACGCCACTCCTTTTAGCCAAATGCGTCCTGGTGATGAGTCTAGAAACCAAGCAGAGGCTAGACGCCGTTATGCAGAAATCTTCTATGACGTTGAAAAACTCATTGATCAGCAGAGTATGATGATTGTTCTGGAAATATTTTAGCAATACTATCAACTAAACAAGCCTCTAGTCTACACACAACAGATCGGGTCCAAAGTCCAAGGGCGCCTAAAACAGCTGGTTCCATCTATCGGAGTCTTTTTTACAAAATTGCCTTTGGAACGAGCATTTTACGTACAGGATGAGAAACGCGCCATATCTGCACGGCGACTTGTAAGCCCCAGCTTCAATGACATCAGGCTCATTTTGAATACAGCTCAAACCATGAGCTTGGTTCAGGGGCGCGAGCCTTTAAGGCTTGTTACTTTTGATGGTGATGTTACGCTGTATGAAGATGGCATGTCTCTTACGCCTGACAATCCAGTGGTTGACCGCCTCATCCAGCTCCTAGCAAGCGGCATCTATGTAGGAATAGTCACGGCGGCAGGTTATTCGGAAATTTCCGGCGAAAAATACGAAGCGAGACTAAAAGGGCTAATTGATGCTATCAATGACTCGAGTTGTCTAACTAAAGCGCAGAAAGAAGGCCTATTAGTCATGGGAGGAGAATCTAACTATTTGTTCAGATTCAGTGCTGAGACGGGGCATCTAGCATGGATTGCACCTGAAGCTTGGTCTCTACCAGAAATTGACCACTGGCGCGAAGAAGATATTCAGAGCGTGCTTGATGTTGGAGAAAGCGTTTTGAAAGTTGCCATGCAAAAAATGTCTCTTCCTGCCGCTATTATCAGAAAATCGCGTGGTGTGGGTATCGTTCCCTTGCCAGGTCAAAAAATATGTCGCGAATTGCTTGAGGAAATTGTCCTCACTGCCCAAGCCAAACTTGATACAAGCGATGCCGCAAAGCACATTCATTTCTGTGCGTTCAATGGTGGAAGTGACGTCTGGATAGATATTGGGGACAAACGCCTAGGCGTTCTTAGTCTTCAGCAATATCTAGGAAACATTGGAGGGTTTCAGGCTCTTCATGTCGGAGACCAGTTTGCTTCGGTAGGAGCTAATGACTTTAAAGCCCGTATGGCTGCCTGTACGGTGTGGATTGCCAGCCCTGCTGAAACCGTTGATATCGTTGATGAGCTATTGAGCTATTTGAAGGAGGCTAATATCTACACACAAACCCAAAAAACTCTGGCCGGGTGAGCTTTCATCAGTTTTTTTTTCCCTAGTAATTATGTGCATGGCAAGATATGACCACTTGTTGGTGGAGTGTACACTGAGACCTATAGAGCGTGAAGTATTACCTAATATATATCATAGCCCAGGGCTTGTCGAGTGTATGAAATTAGAACTTGTCCTAAATGCTAGCCCTCATCCAATATTGTGTGTGTCAACCTTTCAATATTTATTGGATTGAACTTATATTATGCTTTACACTTTGTCGCTAAAGATTTTTTCATTCAGCTTACTTTCTCAAATGCTTTCTCGAATACTTCCTTAGATGCTTTCTTAAATCTTTACGAGTGTGGTAGAATTTCAGTAGATGATTCGGGGTTATCCGCTCAAGCTCGGTACCTAAAATACCAGCTACGGTATACTACCAGATATTGCGTAGATTTTCAGAGATTTTTTGGAACAAGCGCAACCCTCTAACCTCCGAGCTAAAAGAACTCAAGCCAAGTCTACGCAAATATCCCATTATACTTGGACACTATGCAGGGCTTTTGTGAGTATAACAGTAACGAGTGATTCCGAGCCTAATGAGTTGGGCATGATGAACCTTACTTGTGTCAAATAATTTCGCACTGTGCGTCATGCGCTTTTTTTCAATTCCCTCTAATCGCAATTTCTACTCTTTAGATTCTGTTCACCTTGGTTCTCATGCTTTTTTTTGTTTGCTATACTATATCACCACAACCGGTCCTCAACAATTGTCAACTGTGGAAAAGAGCATTCGAAGTTCCGTTTTCACGTATATAATTTGTGGAGCTCATTGATTTCTGCTTAGAAGAAGTTGCTACGCAATCCCCGTCATTGAAAGTGTCAGCTTAGCTAAAAACCGTAGCTTCACTTGTCCCAAATGTTTGGTTTGCTATTCAGCTTCCTAAGGTATGAAGTATAGTTCCTCATTTTTTGTCATCAGATTTAACATAAGTTGCAGTCTTCTTGCTTCTACAGCCCTCCCGGTCTTTGGATCATACCGCGCTTTGCAACAAAATGACTTGACGCTACTTCGCTCATGGCTCATGTACTGGGTGGTCTATTCAGTACAATTCAGCTTGGAGCGCTACTTTGGTTTCCTGGTCAATTTCTTGCCCTTTTACAATTTGGTCAGGTTCATATTTATCTTGTGGTTAGTGTTACCCCAGACGCAGGGTGCCTCGCAAATTTACGCCAACCATATTCAGCTGTTCTTGAGGCGCCACGAGAGGCAAATAGACAATTACATGTGGGCGTTGCACGGCCGAATGAAGTCAGTTGGTGCTGAATACATCGCCCGTTTAATTTATTACGTTCAACAATACGCTGCCCACTTTATGATGAATACTGAGATCCGTCCTTATCGGACAAGAGATGATGTTCAGCCTGGAACGACTTCCGGTAGTTCCACAGCTGGTTCCAGTGGTGCGAGCAATCAATCTAACAGCTCATACATGGACAGCTTCTTTTCTCAGTTTAAGCAACCACCAAGCTTTACCTCGTCTAATAACACATCAAGCACTCGTCCCAATGTCAGTGGGTCTTATTCCACAGGTACTACGGGCAGTAGTGGGTCTTTGTTGAGCTCTGTATTGAAGTTTGGGACTTCTGCTTTGCAATCAACTATGCAGGGCTCCAAGGCCAATACAAACAAAAGCAACATTGCTCCTCATTCGGGGGGTGAGGGCTCAGCTGGCGCATCGCAAAGAAAGACTTATCAACAAGATAATCAAGGTATTGCTATGGGCACTAGATCTGTATCAGCCAGCACCTCTTCTTTTATTAATGAGGGTGTTTTGGACTACCCAAAAACTAGAGTTCTTTCGACAAATAGTAACACAGGGACATCCTCGAAGGCCTCATTTACAGAATCTATAGCCTCTGATGCAGATTTTGATTTCGTTAAGCAAGATGAGACCAATGTCAGTTATGCTGAAGTAGCTGATACTGCTTTGTTAATCAGCAAGACATCAAACGAAACCGAATTTCATCAAAGAAGGCCCAGTTGGTTTAATTGGAAGCGAGCTTCATCTGGCTCTTCTGGAACGGCTGATAATCAATAACTTAATATGTCCGGGTGTAGTTATATACGTTATCATAATACCTTGACCTGTTTTCTAGCCTGGTTTTCTGGTTCGATGCCTCATAAATTCACGGAGATAGAGTGGAATTTCTTATTGAGTCTATACATACATGGAGCACTAGCATTTCTTGAACGGGTAAGCGACTTCATCATCTTTTCTCAGCCATATGCTCTTCTTCTTTTTCGTAGTAACATGTTCCACAAACACCTGTTGTGCATATTTCTTCTTGAAGACCCGAATAAATCGAGGGTCCCATAATTCTGAAGCTACACCCAGGTCTTTGCAACATCGCATCATTGCATTCGACTTGCATCCTTCAGTCGCAGTAGGTATTCCACTAGGATCAAAGTAGTCTTGCTCACCTCTAGCTACAGCAACCAGCCTTCCCTGGCAGATAAGTGCATATTCTCTTGTGACCATTTTTGGTGTTATAATAGTTTCGCTTCGAGGTGCAAGTCCCCATCCACCAGGCCCAAATGCCTTGTTTAAAATGCGGCGATATTTGATCTCGGGAAGATATATAAGACCATCTGGCTTGATCTCAATGTCAAGAGCTTCAAGAGGAGCGACCAGGATTGCTCCTACTTCGGGTGCAAATGATGCAAGGCCTAAACCATGATAACTCTGGGACCAATCAACAGCAACTGTATTCTCAGAAGAAACGCTGGGTCCATCTTGGAAGTCGAGTGAACTTCCGGCAGTGTTAATGCCAATGGCAGTAGGAGGCGAAGTTTTAGAGGTAACACTCGATGAACTACTGTCAGAGGCAAGATCGAAAGGCGGCGCGGGGCTTGATGAAAATGAGGAATTGGGGGTAGTGGGCTTAGGCGGAATTGAGACCGGCGCAGCTTTTGCAGTTGTACTTGCGGAAGATGTCAGTGGTTTCTTGACGTATGGAGATTTCGTGTATGAAGTCACTGCGTACGCTCTGTTTTTGTTTGCGTTCAAAATAGTTGATTTCCAAGTGCCACTAAAGCAGGGACGAGAAAGACGTCGACAAGCAGAAAAACCGCCACTTCTCATGGTTTCGTATATTTATCTGAGAGCTTACAGTAGACAATAGTCCCGATTTTCAATACTTTGTTAGATATTTAACCCCCAGTTAGTCGCCCTAGGTGCAACGCGAGCAGAACTCGATATAAAAGGTTTTTTCGCGAGCTACATACTGTGAATGACTAAGGGATTATTCACTTTGGGCTAGGTTAAAGCTCTTGAGAATTGCCATCATCAGGCGCTTGTCGCTTTTTGAGCCTCGATCAGAAACGGCTATTGCAAGTTCTCAAGCTCTCGAGATTTCTACTTCTTACCAAAAGTACATCCATGTTTAAGGTCTAGAAGCAAGCTGCATTTGTGTGGTTGTAAACATTTAATCCAGCCAGCTGTTATCCGAAAATTATAGACGCTATACCTTTTTTTTTTGGCAAACGTGACGAAAGCATTTCAGCTTGCAGTCCTGTCACAATTTACGATTTCCAACCTCGCCCGACAGCCTTCTTCTTTACAATCCACAAACCTCTCTAACGTGTTTCTTCCTTGTTTTTTTCAGGACTGAGTGCGCTTTGTTTTTCCAGTCCATATTTTGGTACTCTTACTTTCACTTTGGTACCGTATTGTACTTCATTTTGATCGAAATCTGAATCCGGGTGGGATATCCTTATGAGTGTGTATGTCATGCCTTCCCATGCTTTTCTTTCTGCAAAAAGCTAACTTATACAGATCATTGCGATCAGTATCAAAGGCAATAAGTGCCTTTTTTGCCAACCCCGACATTCCATCGGGAAGCAAAACCTCGCTACCTCAGGAAATTTTAGTGCAAGTAGAAGAACTTACTTCACCGTCTTTAGATACAACTACTGCTGATTTTTCCAAACTTCACGAGGAGCTTTTACGACTACAGCAATCAACCAGCGATAACAAGATTCCGGATGCGCTATTTCTTGAATGTCTATCACTACTGGCTCCAAGATTGAGTAATGCCGACCACCTAGAGCAATGGTTTAAAGCATATGTTAATCCAGCCATAAATTGTGCTGGCCATCGCAATGATGTTGTTGCAGCTTCGCAAAAGTTTTTTCTTTCAATACTGAATAATGGAACACACCCGCTATCAAAGAGACAATTTGAAAATGGCGACAAAATTCCTCCTGAGTTTGTACTTTCACCTGACACTGTCGTAATTGAAACTCCAAGTCAGCTTTACTTTTACTGGATTTTCGATTTATATCAGGGTGCGGTCTCGAAATACTTTAAAATCGAAGAAGTTGGTTTAAGCTTAGCAGAGCGGAAACGATTTATTGCGCAGAATGCCAAAGGACTTTTGGCTGAGTATGGAAGCTCTCGTCCTCGTGAATTTTTCGCCAATCTCAACCCCAAAGCCTTGAAGCCCGAAAATCGCTTGGTAGTAATCTCTCTTGCCTCAAATTTGGTTGGAGAACATGGTGAAACAGAGTATTCCGTGATCGCAGAAACTCCGTTTGTCGACACGCTTTATAATTGTTTACTCTACGATAATTCTTCCACAACTCTTCACATGAGTATAAATCTTCTTTCCATGCTTGTTCCACACATTGCCCGCACTGCAATCCTTTCTAGACTTTTGGAAGTATTTGGCCGTATTGCCAGTTGGTACTCACAGAAAACAGTTGATTTTGAGTCAGCTCTTCCCGATAACCAATCTAAGCCATTCAATGGTAAACAGTTTAGAAATGAGATAACTGATTTTACAAGAACATCCCGTCTGAATGAGGGTCTAACCGAACTGAACCTAAGCAATTCAAAAGAAATGTCGGAAACTCCAAACGCTGCTACAGATAACAATGAGAATGATGTAATGCAGACGATAGACTCAAAAACGTCATCATCAAATCGAATTGGGAACGGTCTAATTGAGAACTATATTGCTTTTGAAAGTAGTCCGTCAAATAGCTGGAAAACTCTAAACCAGACATTTGGTTTGTCTGATCTTCGATATGCAGATATATCACCTCTTTTCACCGTTCTCTATGGATTGTATCCTCATAGCATAATAGCGTTCTCGAATTCTCCCTCTGCTTTTCTGGCTTCTCTCAAGCCTGGTGATACATTACCTATGAACTGGGAGGATTATCAGATAACTTCTTCTATAAAAGCTCTGTTTCCTTCATATTCCCTCAACCCTTTTATGGCATCGTTTACCAAAGAGCAGGAAATATCCGATAGTGCTAGATGGGACCGAATGGGTTCTTCCAGGGACTTGGCTATACACTGTCTAAGCTTACACATGCGTGGATCAAGCGCAAAATTGAGGTCAGATTCGTTTGGATTAATACAAGATATCGAGATCCCTTCTTCGAAGAATGGAGCACAACCACAAAGCTTGCTTGACAGTATAGAAAATGGATATGATGGACAAGCCGATGCGCATACCACACTTTGTGATCACCAAGAAGGATTTTTACCCACCGGAGTTGACTCCCACGATTTGAACAATAATCCACCTTTTGCTAGCCCTACAACTTCGCGGATGAGCTCCCCTGTCATTACACTAAAAAATGGTTCGACCTTAACCGGCGGAGATACACATATGATGTCACCTTCTGCAAAAGATGTTGACGACCTATTAAACGAGCACCACCGTCTATACAAAAGACGTTCAGATACCGACGAATACCTTTCAGCTGTACCTGAAAATATCAGTTTATATGACACCAGTATGGTTTCCTCCAATCGGCGTCGAATCCTTTCCTCAACTACCAACTCGCCGATGCTGAACCCTTTGTCTGCGCGGGATGCAATGGTGGGCAGTCCATTGCTTATTGCTCAGTCTGAGCCCTCAAGCTCTGTAACTCCATTGACTGTCAGCAGTCCTTTGAATGCTAGTGTTAATAACTATGTATCTCAAAGGAGCGATGCTGATATCGACCCCGAGCCTCTGAGGCTTTCTCCTCTCACTATTTCGGCAGCGACTGAGCCAGAAAGTTCTCGAGACGCCCAGAAAAATATTCAAAAACAAATACAAAAGCAGCAATTGATAGGTAGTAATGACCCTTCTATATTGTTTTATCAACGTGAACTAATGCTGCTTAAAAACGAGTTCGACTTCATCATTTATTTGGAGCGGCATAGCCAGTACCAATACTTCAAACTTTTGGAAGACAAAGCGAAAGATGCCATCTACAACGACGGTATTGGCGATCTAATAACGGCTAACCAGGTTCTCCGGAAAAAAGTCCACAACCTTGAGGAAAGCTCAATTCAGGCACAAAAACGGTGGAAAACGACACGCAACGATCGGCAAATGTATGAGTCGGATCTATTGAGACGAAACAGGGACATGCGCATTCAGCAACAAGACCTCTCCCGCAAGCTGAGTAAATTGGAAATTGAGCTGGAAATCTCTAAAAAAGAAAGCAACCAACTGTTCGATAGCATTATCAAAAAGGAGACAATTATATCTGAAATGGAATTCAAAATTTCCGAGCTTTCCAGTGAAAGCATGCTCACTGACACGTACAGAAAGGCGTTGTCAGACGCAGATGAAAAGGTAGTGAGCTTGGAGCAAAAGACAGCTAGCTTTTTGAGTCCCGAAGAGAGTGACCAAGTGTCCAATTTCTTAGTTCGGATCAAAGAACTTACTTCTGCGCGAGATGCAACTGAGTACAGCAAAAAAACTGCAGAGTTACAATTCCGCCGTCAAATCTCTAATCTCCAAGCGCAGATTCGGGATTACCAGGAAAAGCAGAAGAGCCCTTCCAGCAAGTTAACACAAAGCTTCGAAGACTATAAGAGAGGTGCTGATGAGCAGTATTCACAGCTTTCGAACGCGCACAAAGACCTTGCTGAGAGGTATGCTGATCTCAATGATGAATTTCGAAAGTACATCACAGCCGAAGAAGTGACCCGAAATGGTGGAAAAAGTCGAGGTGGCTCGAATAATTCAAATTCCAAGTCTTTATTAGGGTACGAGATGTCTCCAGATGTCGGGACTTTTACTCAGTCTAACAATGTGCCTGAACCTTCTTCAGCACGAAGCTCTCTTAGTCTGAGCGGTAACTCAGTGGGAACTATTCCAAGGTCTTTTTCGCCGACTCAACCGCAATCTACTAGCATTTCACACATAAAGAAAGCTTCGACTACAAGCTCTCAAATTGAAAGTCAAACTCGTATCCGAGGTCGCGGCGGAGTGCAAAACACTAGTCGCAAAAAGGAAGCTCCCACTAATCCTCCCAGGTCTGGAGTGGGACAGTTCAGAGGATTCATGTAGTATTATTCGAAAGATCTCTAGAAGGTTATGGTGGTCGACTTCAAGTAGCTCGTTATTTATTTACACTAGTACAGGAAACCGCATTTTTCGGCCATTATATCACTGTCGTCTTAATGTTTACAATTGAAGAAACTTCTTGACAAGGTCCTCATCAGATTGACGCTCAGCAAGTTTTTCTGCCACAGCTTTAGCCTTCAATGCATTCGCCTTGTAATGTTTGGGAATAAATGGTTGTGGCTCAGGAGGAAAGGGTCCCACAATCCCACCAAATGCCTTGGGGGCTTTGAATTGGTCCGAACCCAAACGTTGAAGGTCTTTGGTGTATTTCTCCATTTCGAGGTGCAATTCGAGGTTGAGCATTTCGTGCTTTTCTTCCGCAGTAGGCTCCTTGGGCCAAACAAAAGGGTCTTCCATTTCAATGGTCATTTTTTTGATTTGGGTTTCTCTGTATCGAGGCGATCTCGGAGTCTGTCGCGTCCAGCGAGCCCAAAGAAGCTGTGTTGTAACGTTGAGCGCTCTGAGTCCATACACATGGTATAAGTAGTCACGAAGATCCAACTTGTTGAAGTATCTAGGCACGACAAATTTTGCTTGATAAGGGGTGTGTTTGGCGTTAGGACGTACGAGTACCACTTTAGCAGTAGGAAAATATATTTCCTTGCCACCAACTCGAAAGTGGGCGTCTCCTTGCTCAATCGCGTGGTTGAACTTTTCAGTCACCTGGGTTGCAAAATTGGGTTTAGGTGCTTCTCGCGGACCAGCAGGCAGCTTACGACCTCGGGGGACAAATTTTGTGGGTTTTCCGCTCTCAGTTATGCTATTAGAGATTGAAGAAGGGGGCTGTGAATGTGATAGTGATGGAATAGAAGAAGAGGAAGCAGAAGCGGAAGCGGCATCGACTGTAAGGGACGACGATTCATTCAATGGCAGGAGGCTCTCTGTTAACCGCTTAGCAGGAATGAATGTGGGTGGGGGTCGAGCCTTTACCAGGCGCTTAGCACTTCTGACAACTACTCGAGTCATATCTAGCTGGTTTTGTTATTGTATATACACAAGTGAAAAGGTTGGATCGGATTCGCGCGACAGTGAGGTGTCTCTTTTTATTTCAATTTTTTCCTGGATCTTGCGAGGGTTGGATTTTTTTTGCTGGGGATCACTGAAAATTTATTGGCTAGCGATGTTCCTACCAGCCATTAGATGTTTCAGCCTGAGATATTCAGCGTGACCTATATTACCAAGTAATACCCTTGCCCTATTATAGTTGTACGAAATCAAAGTGACATTCGAGTTCGACTCTTCAAAGACGTTGGCTACTGGTGGGAGATAGAATATGGCAGTACAACTCATGCAACAAATTCAAAGGCGGTAATATTTATCGACTGACTTAGCCTAATAGAACGATAGTTACAAAAGCTTGCTCAGAGCTTGTTTTTATACTCATAACTTCAAGCATTCTCAGCATATACTCTAAACCAAACTATCTTTCCATGTTCAATCTCTCACAGCTCGATTTAAGAGAAAAAGAGCATACATTCTAACCCAAAGTGTTGGGGTCTTATCACTTTTTGGAATTTTTGGATTCTTCAAAATCTAAGCCATTGTCATTGTTTCATTATTTGTTCTCTTTGTAAGACTAGCCGTTATACTATCTATAACGTTTTGCACATACTCCAGAGACTGCGGTCCATGCCGGCTCTGAAGCGGCATCCATATTCCGCCCCAGGCACTCAAAAAGCGAATCAAGTCTTGAACTTCCGCTTGAGGATCTGTATCAAGTTCAGAAAACCGAACTCGCCGCTGAAAATAGTCCGAAAAAACTGATACTCTAAAGTTCTCTAGTGTGTTGGTAATGTCTTTCAAAGTGTTAAGCTGGATATGCCTAACATAGCGGTCGTATTCTGGCGGATCGGAAAATTCATGCGCAAGTGTAGCTATTATGGCGCGACCAACTTCCTTGACTAGAGTAGTGATTATTACGTTGCGCAGGCCGTAAATAGAGTCTTCATTTTTCCTCAATTCGTCCCTTAGATCCGTCAAGTCACTGGTTTCGTTGCTTGGCAAGCTCATAGCCTCATTTTTAGTAGTTGTTTCTGGAGCGTTCTTGTTGTAAGCATAGTCGTCATCTTCATCCATCATGTCTTCGTCGCTGTCAATCCGTCGGTTCCATGCAATTGTTTCTTTTTGGACCACCTCACCAATAGCGGTCACTGTCAATCCTTTGGTATAAGAAATGGTTTTGACATCATGTATCAAAGCCTTGCTGCACAGGTTCCGGTCATTTGAAACAATTACTGTGAGAAAATGCTTCTCATTCTGAAAGTACATGCAACAGTCTAAAATTCCATCATCTCCGTGAAGGCTTCGCGCACTTGAACAAACCTCTGTCAGCTTCTGTCCAACAACTCTCGGATCTCGCTTTGCTAGAGCAGAGAATATCCAGTCGGTTGCTTTTCGTGCAAGTGTAGCCACCGACAATTTAATGCCGTCATCCATAGTGTCTGTCTTTCTGTTAAGCGTTTTTAGTCCGTCAAGCTCTTGTATCACAACCCAGGGTATAACAATTATGAAGCCATAATGTTCAGCTACGTCTTTCAACTGGCTCACAAGGCTGAGATTAGAAATAAGAAAGTTAGTGTCAAGTACCAGCCCTGTACTAATTGTTGACATTGATCTACTGTCTGGCAAGAAAGGCTCCATAGAAGTAGACGTCTGTGATGAGCTTGGGAGAGATGCCTGTGTCTCTCTGTTCCGTGATAATAAGCTGTTTATCTCCAAAATCACAGTTGGGTCGTCGACATCTAGCATTTCTTCATCAACACTATCAATCTTTGCATACTGTGGGATACCATCATGCGCCATTTCAATACTTGAAGAATTTGAGCGTGTCTGTGAGTCCTTTTGCGACTCTGTAGGCGATGGTGACAGCTCAGGCGAATTCGCCTTTGATAATTTTTGTTTCATAGGAAACCTGATTCGTTTTCCTGGCCTCGCAGAAGCTGGCAAATCGTTTGATAAGATGTCAGCCGCTGAATATTTGTAGCCACGCTGGTACCGAGAAGCGCCATCATTGATCTTTCGTGCACTCTGGGATGACAATTGGTATGCGTCAACTGAATCATGTATCGAACTCAATGAGTACTTCCCTCCACGCATTGTATATCTTTGCAACGCAAAATGAGTGCTTTTTGTTGTGTAATGAAGGGCTGGGGGCTTATAAGAAGTCCATTAATTGAGCACTGAACAAGTCGAAGTCGTTTCGAAAGATCTAGAAAATAGCAGAAAATGAAGTGGTAACAGCTTGGTAGAAACCATCTGGGTAAGGGGTATAGCCGTACAGATATATAGGCATGCTCTAACGTTGAACTTTTTTGCAGGACTATTTGCGAGCCCCATTCCGACCAGGTTTGACCGCAGAAGTTTGAGAGTTGTGATCGAAGCTGCAAGTAAATGCCTGGCCAATGTTTCTTTTCAGTCAACAATCGTCACTCAAACTTCCGATACCGCTTACGCTTTGGACAAGTCTGCCCCGCGTGAGTATCCAATAACAGTTATATGATTATGGGTTAGGGCGAAAGGCTGCACACATGGCCCAATATGTCACGATCAAGATCAAAATTGAGAAAAGCTAATATCTGCACGAAAATTTTTATTCCGGAACAATTGTTTAAGTCTGCAACTATCTCCATTTTTTTTCTTTCTCTTATTGTTTGCCTGATCAAAACTTCAAGACACTCAACTACCTGCCTTTTCATCATGGGAATGCCATCAACTCAGGCGTCTAACGCCATTATGTATTTGTCCTACTCTGCCATGCTGTGAGTTTTTGCCGATTCAGCTCAAAAACACTGAGCCGTGCGCTAATCATTTTTAGGGCTATGGGTCTCTTCATCTCTTGGAAATACGCGTCCAAAAAGGAATTTCTTTCTGGAAATCGCACTCAGAAGGGTATGTTTTGCACGTGGCTTGGTATTGAGAAACTGATGTGCTAACAAAGATTAGCTCTTCCCCTTGCGATGAATTTCGTTGCTTCAGGTTTGTAGTTGCTAGCTTTCTTGTCTTCATTAAGATAATGAAATAGGCAAGCACTACTTTTCAAGCAACGTATTGTTGTGAATAACTCATGTCGCTCTTCGTTGAGCCCCAGGTTGCACAACGGGTGCTGGGTACATGTACCCGGCTGAGATCATACCGTTCAAACTCGATCAAGATAATACTTGCGTGAGAATAGTGCCAGCCTCTTTTGTTTCCCTTACTTTTTAGTCCAGCCTTTTTAACATCTCTACAACTCTATGCGGAATATTGATGTGATGTTTAATACGTGCTGGACAGTACTGAACAAACTCTAACGTTCCTTCTAGCCATGGGATGTGGTATTTTAACGACATATCCTCAAATCTCGGCTCTTGCCGGAGTTCAAGGACTTCTTGTCTATGGTCTGAGTTCTGCTTTGCCTATCTTGCTTTTTTCGCTGTTTGGCCCTATTATCCGCCGTCGATGCCCCGAAGGGTTTGTGCTCACTCAATGGGCCACAGAACGCTATGGTGTGATTACTGGACTTTACCTGTCATTCTTTACTATTGCTACTATGGTATGTGTGCAATGTAGGGCTGATTTGTTATGATACTAACTGTGCAGTTCTTGTACATTGTAGGTGAGCTCAGCTCCCTTCAATTGGCCGTTAACACTCTAACCGGTATGGATGCTCTTCCTGTCATGATTGTCGAGTGTATTGTTACTACTATCTACACTTCGTGGGGTGGTTTCAAAACATCGTTTATTACGGATAACGTTCAGGGAAGCATGTTCTTTTTGCTTTTGATTGTTTGCAGTATCGCTATGGGAACTCAAATTCATATCGACCGTGATCTCGTAAGAGGTAGCCCTTTGCTAAAAGATTCACTTTTGGGCTGGCAGTTGATTTATATTCTCCCGGTAGCCATTGCTACCAATGACTTTTTTTTGTCAGGCTTCTGGCTCCGGACATTTGCTTCTCGCACCAACAAAGATTTGTTTTGGGGGTGTTTTGTCGCTTCCATTGTCATTCTTATTTTCCTCGTTGTGGTTGGTGTCACCGGCCTTCTCGCTGTTTGGGCAGGATTGTTGGCACCAGATGGCAGTGACTCCGACATGGCCTTTTTTTATGTTCTCTTGGAGCTTCCAGCTTGGGTTATCGGGTTTGTCCTCGTATTCATTATTTGCCTTAGTACTGCTACATTTGATAGTTTGCAATCTGCCATGGTGTCTTCCATCTCTAACGATGTTTTTCGTAACCAGCTTCACGATCTTTGGGTTCGTTTCATTGTCGTTCTGGTTATGATTCCTACTATTGTTGTTGCCCTGCAGGCTCCCAATGTGCTACAGATATTTTTGATCTCTGACTTGATTTCAGCCGCTGTCGTACCTGTTCTCATGTTGGGTCTTTGGCAGCGTATGTACTTTGTCACTGGCTACGAAGTCATTACATCAGGCCTTGGTGGTATTCTTTCTGTATTTATTTTTGGAACCATCTACTATGGCAGCGCTCTGGAAGGTGCAAAATTGATCATTCTTGAAAACGGTCTTTACGTTTCAGATTGGAGTGCATTTGGTGCATTCGTGGTAGCTCCTTTTGGCGGTCTTATTTTTGGAGCCATCATGCTAGTATTACGCTTAACGGTACTATACGCCTACTCCATAGTTACCAAAACTCCTTTCACTGCCCTTGATGTACCCCAAAAGCCTGTTTCGCCATTTTCTGTTGGGGCTAATGATGTTGAGGATGATTCCAGTTCCCAAGCAGCCGACGAACAGTCTGTAATTCGTGTTGTCTCCGATTGGAGATCGTCGAAGTTTGCTTCTTACTTTCTCAAGCAAAATTGAAGATTCAGAGAAAAGAGCAGTTTGTAAGTAACTAAAGTACGTTATGTAGTTTTAGTTGAATTTCAGAAGTAATCTATAATAGGCTCGTACTTAAATGGAGTTGCCATTGTGGTTCAACAGCAACAATGAAGTAACATTGAGGATATTTCAAAGATCAGAGTAATAATACGACAGACAAGAGATGGAAGAATAGAAGTACGACTTTGCTTTAAGAATAAAAGAATCTTGAATGATTGAAAAAAAAAGAGCAAAAATTGAATAAACTAACCACAGTAGTTAGCAAGATTACCTTTTGGCGCTGCTTAACACATTGTGTCAGGCTGTTATATATATACTATTGTACAGCTCTATTCTCGACGTTTGAGTAGTAATGGCGCTAGGTTTCGCAAATGTAAACCGCATCCCGACACAGCAGCACCACTTTCTTAAACAAATGCCTCCACTCAACATGATCGCCTACTGATCTAACAAACGAGACCTCAACAAACTGTTTTGAATTCGCCAGTTTCTTACACTGCACAACACCGCGCAACAAACTTCTGCGTCGGTCTTGTGCCATAAACGGTAAGTTAACCGGCTCCTTACTGTAGTTGTTTTCGCTGGTGTCGCTGTTGCTATTGCTGCTATTGTTGGCATACTCCATGGGGTCCCGCGATATACGCACGTGAATGCCTAGCTGATGGAATGCTGAACCCAACATGGGAACAACGGTCTCTAATGGCATGACGGAATAAAATCGGGTAAGCACTTTATTGTAGAACATGTCCTTAAAATTGACACCGTTTTTGGTCTTCTGCTGTGGCACGGTGGAAGAAGGGTGATCATCTCTAGGATTGGACGTTTGCAGAGTTTGCCGTTGAAATTGAAGTTGGACTGGATCTTTGGAAATACTTAACAGGAATTCTTGGTCTTTTCGGCTCATTCGTGTGGTCTCACGCTCGAGTGGCTGTTGTGATGAGAAAGCGTGGTACAAAGGTGCAGTATTGTCTAATGGTGGGCTTCTGTCGGCAGGAAGAGGTAGGGTTGATGGAATTTGTTTAACAGCAGCAGCTTGTTGCGTAGCTGATGTAAAATTTTCATCTGACAGATCGATTTGCAGGTTCATCAGCAGTCTTGTTGCAAGCTCATTGGGGTCATTGCAAACCTCAACAGAACCGTCGGTCATCAAGAACGGGTTTGGTCTTGTGAACCACGGATGCATGCGGATGTCAGCCATCGTAAATCTATGGCTGACGTTTGTTTTGAGAACACATCTAAGTATAGACAATGCCTCTAAAGGTAGGATATTCCAGGGCTCCTGATTCACTTTGCCATCTGATAAACAATACCTCTTGAAATCCTGATCCGACTTGGTAGGCTCATCCCATGGAGTCTGCCCACAAAGAAGTACAAACAGCACCACTCCGCAGGACCATATATCAGCGAGGTCCGGGTCATACGCCTGTTCAATGACTTCCGGCGCCACATACGGTAAAGATCCACACGCAGAATGGCACTGTCGCCGCCTACCATTCGGCAGTCGAAACAGCGCCGCCAGCCCAAAGTCTCCAATTTTTAAGTTCCCGTTTTCGTCAAGTAGGAGGTTTTCGGGCTTGATGTCCCTATGAGCGATGCCCCGCGAATGCAAAAAGTCCACGCCGTTGATGAGTTGGCGAAAGTAAAAATGGGCAATGTCAAGCTCGACTCCCTCGGTTTCAATGAGGTTGAACAAGTCGCCGCCAAGTGCCAGTTCCATAAAAATCCACTGGTAGTATGTAGACTCTCCCGTCTGGAGAAATTGTAGCACATTTAGATGTGGGCAGCAGTATTTGTGGAGAGTGATCTCAGACAGTATATTTCGTGTTGAAATACCTTTGCGTTCAGCGTTCTTCTTGTGAATAAACTTGATGGCAAATGCATTGCCGGGCTTGTCCGTGTATCGCGCAGCACGTATGCTATTGTAGTGTTAGATAATTCTCGATGAATCGAGCTCATACATACTGGGCAAATGCCCCACTTCCTATACAGACACCAACTTCAATATTGGGCCAATTGGGTACAGGATCTTTAAAGCTTTGTGAAAGAAGTTCCATCGAGTCTTGATACCTGTCTCCAAGCTTTGTTATAGTATTTTGATAGAAGCTATAATTGCAAGATCTAGGTAAGGCCGAATTAAAATTCGATATCTAAGTTTACGCGTTACGCGGTGCCAAAATATATGACCTAACCCATAATAAATATATTTTAGTGCTGCTCATAATTTTAACTGATTGCCAGCAGCAACTTTTATACCGTGGTTCTTGAACCTGTAAAAGTAGTATTGAACTGAACCTGTAAAAGTAGGCAAAGGCTCAGTTATATAAAATTTATGTATGGCATGACATATATAGAGGCGCCAAGATCTTATGTTTGTCAAGATATAAGTAGAGCTACATATAAGAATGATTTGGATTTGAACTCAAAACACAACATACCCCTGACAATATCGAATAATAATTAGAGACCCGATTTAAAAAAACGTTTTTACTTAAGGTTAGAGTTGGAAGCAGAACAACTACGTTCCAATAGTTAGTACACGGCATGAAAAAAAACGTTGTTAGTCGCTAATTCAAAATAATGCCACAACAGTTCTTTACAATTTTAGGGCAATGGTTGAATACGACACCCTAGACCTTAAAAATAACTGATGAGAATCTGTTATAATTCGGATATAATAAAGGGTATTCTATCCTCCTGAAATAGTTCAGTACAAATAAAGAGCAACTGATTTGCCAACAACTACGGTAGTTCCAGCTACTTAAACATAGATTAAAGGTGCTGCAACTGAAAATGAGCAACGAATTTCAACATATGTATAGAGTGTTTCTTACCATCTTGAAATAATTCCAATTGATCAAGGTAATAATATAGGGATTCATAGCGACTACCTCTTACTTCTTGCTATGTTTGGTAGACCTCAACTTTCTCTCGAAGTTATCTCGTCAAAGAAAATAAACTTTAACGTGCTTCTCTCACAGGGGTGTTGCAAATGAAGATTTGTTGATCAGTCCGGAGTTAAAAGCATTAGCAGCGTTCTAAAAAGTGGCTTAGGAATTTCTTAAAAGGTGGGTCAAGAATATTCTGATGAAGATTCTGGAGTTTTCAAATAGCATATAGATAGACGGTCTTCTACCATCTTGGAATAGCTTTGTAAATAAACAAAATATCCATAAATTTTGAACGAGCTATCGTGAATAAAATATTTCTTGTCTATGACTCTCGAGTTAACGCGGTTGTGAATAACTTTTAAACCGAGAAGGTTTTCTCGATGAAATGTTCCTTTCGGTATTTTCATGTGAGCATGACAAGTCTAAATGGGTGGAAAGGGTGTTTTAACGATCGTTACCAAGGTTGGCGATTTTATTACACTAGCCTCTATTAAAACGGACTGAATGGTATTAAAAACAAATTTAACTTTGTTGCTGACGTCATTCTTGTTGAGATTTATTACGCAAAGGAAATAACTTTAAGAAGGTCTATAAGAGAAATTGTATATTTAGGCACCCAATTCTTCCTTATGTGCTTCCTGTTGCGTCCCGAAACGCTTCTAGTGGCGAATGCCATGCTGTTCAAGAGTTTGTGACCGTGGTTCTTAACCTCCCCTCAATTTTTGTAGCCATGCGCTTTGTATTGAAATTGGTCTCGCACAGGAGATAACTTCGATTGACATAACTGCTACACACGCTCTCAACTCAGCACTTTTTAAGAGAACTTAATTAGTAACACAATCCGATTTGTATTTAGCGTGTTGCCAAGTATTCATCTATTTCGTTTCGTAAAAATACTTTCACACAAACACATAATTATCATGACAGAGAGGAAAGGCTGTTAGCCGAAGCAGACTTGATAGCACTATTTTGTGCACCGCTTTATTGTCGTAACTCTGTTCTCAATATGTTTTGCAAGCAAGAGACATACACTGGATGTGAATATATATATCTGCTTTTCTGCGATTTTAGACAACGAAGCGACTTTGATAATAAAGTTCTGTAAGCTGCCCTTACTTTAGACGCCATGGCTGCGGAAATACACCTCCACCAACAATATCTCTTGTGCCTGATACAGCGCTGCTCAACAGAATTTTTTCAAAATACCTTTAATTACACGTGATAACTTGCCACAGAAAAATTTGAGAGACATGACTTGACGGAGTACAGTTATTCTGTTTTCATTTTTGATTCAGTGATGATTCGATTATTCCATCTTAAAGATTATAAGTAAGTGCTGGAGGTCTGCAGCTTGTCCCATTTCCTTCCTAATTACTGTAGATAGAGCTGAAAAAGTGATCCAGTCTACAGCCACACATGGTAATGTATGTGTAACAAAAGGGTCAAGAAAGGGTTGAAAAACAGACTCAAATTTTACTCGATTGGCTGAGACATATTGAAAATGATTCCTCACAGGAGATAACAACCTCTAGAAAAAGTTGAAGTCTTCCGGACATAAGGATATTTAGTTGATGTAATTGATAAAATCTTTTATTGATTTACAGAGACTATACCAAGAGGACAGAAGGCCTTGTATTCATATTAGAAGAATGTAGGCTATCAGGACATTTTTGAATATCTAGAATAGTCTCGACACAGAACCATCTAGTATATTTCTATACCAGAACCTTCAAGAATACTGCTAACGCTCTTAAACCAAAACTGGTCAACAGAGCTTCATTCACAACAAGACAGACGTATTTCTCCCACTTGTAGTGAATTCACTCAGCTGGTCCGACTTTTGGAGAGATTGACTCTGTAGGGCTAAATGAGTTCCATGACTCTCAGTTTGTTCTGACTGAAGTTTTGTTGATTAGTGCAGAATGAAGACTATCTCTTGAAGGGATCTTTTCTGCGGGCAATGACTCTCAACACAGTTAAGTTCCGATCGGCAGAACTTCAATCAAAACACAACTTTCAACAAAAATGACTATAGTTATATATATTGGCTACTGTACTTTCTCATCTCAAGATCAAGATGTTGCTGGCTGAGATATGCTCCACTGGACTAGCTAGTATAAAAGAATTGAGTCCACTGTAAATACTTGGATGCTTGATTTGATGAGAATGAAACTCTGTTAGCTTCTATATTGTAAGCGTTAAAAAAGAGCTGACCTCGCTATGTCAATCTTGTTATAAAGCAAACTAACGAATTAATTATGTTAGATGTTGTTGTTGTAAGACAGCAAAATGCCTTTATCAAATATATCAAAAGCCCTCCCTTTGTAGACTCATCCGTGATTTCGTACATCTAAAAACTATGCTACAAATAACAAAAGGCTGGGCTTAGAACTCTGGCACTTCCCTGGTTGTGGGACTCTAACTCCATAACATACAATATTTATGCTGCTGGTCAATTATGGAAAAAATCAGGCTTCAAAACATAAAGAAGGTTTTGCTAGAGGTCGGTTGAACTTTCAGCATTGCGCTTTGCTAAGTCACCAAAGCAAATAAACAAGAAGTTCTGAACAAGTGTGAAGTAAGTCAAATTTAATGACATATGCAGGCCTAGACTACTGACTTGATCTTCGACAATTATTGTCATTGCGTTATAATAGAGCTATTTTACGTGCATATAACAACTTCTCAAAACCTGCATATAGTAACGCTATTTGGTACGGACTGGAATAATATTAATGTTATTTCGAGCTATATTCTTGTTGGAATTCATTGTTAACTGACAAGATGTCTTTGGGAGCAAGTTAAAGTTTTCCAGACATAATAATAGTGAAGTTGATATAATTGATATACTATTTCTTTTGATTTACAGAATCAGAAGACTCTCTATGTATATCGGATGGATATGTACGTCTCGTTGTGATTCATTGCTCACAAAGGAATTAGCTTTGAGAAATACTTATGAAGTCCACCAGACATACTAACAGTTAATATACTTGATAAATAATTTGTGAACCTACTATAACGATTCCAAAAGAGTAGAACTCAATGTCAGATTAAGTTATTGATGTCAGATTTTTTCATTAAGCTTGAACGAGTGTTAATGCTCTTAAAACCGGTCCTAGTTAACAGAACCTTATGTACAAATTGCTTGCTAAAGTCAATACAAACTTCCCCGTACAACATACTCTTTATCAAATCCTTTTTTCATGAGAAGTTATATCGAAATTTCTTGAGACAGTTGACAATTGATAAATCTGGGGGCAATAGTTATTAAATGATTAGTGACTAGTCATATACATTCTGCGGCTAAGCATACGTATACTGAAGTTTTTCCTTCACGTATTTAAGTTTCAAAATGTGGACAACACAAAGGTAAGATATATAAATGTATACATGTCCTTTTGAGATTGCAACCCCTCAAGCAACTCTGAAAAAAAAAGAAATCAATGTACCGGCCAAACGCAGAAATTACGCAGACTGTTGTATGTATTCATACCAAAAAAAGTAGAACAGTTTGAGTTTTTGTCTGATACAGACCAATTCAGCTTACTCATCGTGTCTGAGTTCAAGTGCGTAGATAACGCCGGAGTTACTGAGATTATAATGAGCCCCAACACTAAGGGAAAACCTTATGCAAACTATTCTAAAAGGTTTGTCATCATTGAGGTCGGATGAATATAAGAGCCTTTCTAGTATTTAAAAGGATCTTAGGTCAAGTTCGTGAGAGGTTTTCAGTAGTGTGTGCCGAGCGCACTTACAGCCAGGGGACACTCGATGAGAATATGTCGCGGTGTTTCCAGCTAACCAAATTCATTTGTAGTATGCGTTCTCCAATGTTTAGGGGTTGAAAATGTCTTCCAAAATCACCATAGCCAGTTCTAAATTGGACCATGTGCTCAGAACTAATCTGTCAGCGTTTTTGTCAGCAGAATCCGAAGACTTCTCATAGTCTTACCTTTAAAGCAAATTCCTGTGCCCTGTAGTATCTTCCACTTGTTTTCTGCCTAAATTCCACGTTTCATTTTTTACGATCGGCTTTCTTGAAGTTCCTTTTGAGCATTGTAAGTGCTTTTCAAACTACATACCTTGTTTTTTTTGACCTTCTTCAATAGTAAGCATTCTTTCCAGTAGCAGTCTAAAGTCAGCTCCGGAGTCGTAGATATAGTAGAAAACATTGATCGTAGTTCTGTATTTTTACAAAGGGCACAAATGAGTGTAGAACGGAAAGCGCCCCGTACTTTACGAAAGGCATTGTCTTGAGCAATTTGTAACGTCTAGTTTTATTGGCAAGTTGTGGGTACCAAATTGGAGAGGCATACTCTATTACAGGCCTTTAATAAGCTGTATACAACTGTTCCACCGTCTGGCCTGTGGTTCCTTTAGTAGAACCTCCTAGCCTCCCAACAAGCTCTACAGCTCTTTGGAATTTTATCCCAGTCGACTCAAAGTGTATTTTGAAATTGAAGTCAGCGTCTAAAGTTATTATACTAATAGATTCAGCGTCACATCCGGAATTCTGGTTTCCATGTCCGGAAGCTTGAGCCAATTGAGTCTCATTTTGCTTTTCTTATTAAAAATATGGAAGAGGCCTAACTTCACTTTGTTGTCAGACTCTGTGTGATCTGGCCTAGCCCAGTTTATCTGCCTTTTGTTTGCGTCGGTGCTCTTTCCTTACCGTAGATGGGTATGTCATCAATCAACTATAGTACTCAGGCTTGCGTCTGCCTTCTTCTTTTTTTTGTAAAAGGAAGTCGTGTAGATAACGGAAAGCACTGGCAATACTGGAGGACACCCGCACAAAAATTGTTCATCTTGTTTTCCTGCCTATTGATAGACATATGCATATTTTGTGAAAATATTTTGTGACTAAAAGTAGACCCATTCCGAAAAGCAGTGTCCTTTATTAAGTCCAGTAGGGTATCGTAATAAACATTGTCAAAGCCTCTCTTGATATAGATTGATAGGATAGTGGTAATAATCTCTCAGCACGGTTGTTTCTGATGGTGTTGAACAACTTGGTTAAAGCATCAGTAGCTGAATATCCACGTCTTCCTCCGAATTGATCTCCCAAATGCGTGGATTTAACCAATGGCAAAATACTTCTCTGTACAATCTTATTCAGAAGTTTCTTCAGCGTGTTTGACAGCGCGGACAAGTCGGTGCAATTTAGTCTTGTATAGTGGATGAAGTTCTGTTGATCATTTTTTATTTGTTTATCATTTACGGTTTGGTATTGATAAGATCAGTTTGACATTTACAAGTATCCTTTAGAACTTGGAGCAACAGAATGTATGCCTACTGAACCCACATCAGTTGCAGTTGAGTATAAATAGAGAGTCTTCACCTCTCTTGAAATAGTTATTGTAAACCAAAAAAATCTCTTACCAATTATATCAACTATACTACTGTTATGTCTGGATAACCATAACTCTATCCCAAAGTTATCTCCTCTGTGAACAATGAGTTTCGACAGTTAGTTGCAGTTCCTTCTCGAAAGCATTTTAGGTGCTTAGTTAAGGAACTAGCCCTCAATGGCTTGCTCGATTTCTTTCTGCCTTAGTCTTGGCAATTTCTGGTCAGTGGTCACCCTAATTGTGTGCCTAGTGGAGCTGGATGCGGGCGAGAATAGTTCCATATAAAGGACGTCAACAGTCAGAAAAGATCCATAACGTTGCTTATCTTGATGATCAATGGCCAGAGGTTATCAGCATGCTTAGATTTCAGGTGAGGCATTGTCTGCCAGATATTGCTTGAGTTTCTGTTTCACAAGAGCTCCTTTCTTTCACTCCTTTTTGCAATCGCCTCCCCCAGATTGTTTACAGCCAATTTGGTCGCCCTATTTTAGGGAACCTCCTGAATTTCAATATGGCTTGACGATCTTTTTAAGTGTCCACTATCTCTTGCTCAGCAATGTAGATTTGAACAAATATGCATCAATGATTAGACGTGCTTTTCAGTACGAAATAGTTTGTTGTTTTTGATTAATATTTTTAAATGTTGAAATTAATTGGTCACAGAGGAGATAACTTCGGGAGAGAAATGAAGCCTTCCAAACATAACAGTAGTTGACGTGATTGATAAGATATTTTGTCAATTTACAAAATCTATTCCAAGAGGGTAGAAGACCCTCCATTTATATTCAAAGGATATCAGAGCATTCTAGAGTCGCCAAAATATTCTTGATCTCGAATCTTCTAGTATATTCCTATGCCAGACCTTCTAAAATACTGCTAACACTCTTAACTCAGCACTGGTCAACAGAAATTCATTCACGTCATCAGATTGCTTTGATATACTTCCCTTGAGAAGACGATGACGATTTCTTCAATCGAGTCCCAGTCTATATATTGAGAGTTGGAGCCCTATGGTGTCGTTTCTGTTACGTATTTTTTGTGAAAGTTATTTTAGCCAGCGTTGAGTTAACAGTGTTAACAATATTCTAGAAGGTTCTGGCTTAGGGATGTCTTAGAAAGTTTTGGGGGCAGACTCTCTTGACCCAACATAGGTCAACAGAACTTCATTCACAACAATTACACCTTAATGTTTAATTATAGTTGCGTCGTAAGGAAAGACATAATCCATGATCTCTCCTCTATGTTGCGTGCTGGCAAACGGTTTGGACACCAAAAATATGTATATTTAAAGACTATTCGACCTAGTCCTTGGCAAGTTTCTCAGGTTTCGCATGTTCCTGCTCCGCTTGAAGTCTCATGTGATCAGTCGGCTCGTCGGTATATTGATTGGGTCACTGTCTCCGTCCACTTCTGAAATGAAGCAATATTTCCAGCCATCCCGTTGTAGATGTTGGTCATTGTGATTTTGTCAATTTTGAGAGTTGCCATGTTGACATTTGTCGAGAACCTTCACAATTAGGAGACCTTTGAGAGTTTTTCTGTTGATGAGTGTGATTGCTCTAGATTCAGCTGCCATCTTATCAAAGATCGCCATTAATCTATCGTGAATATTAGGGTACTTGCTTTTCCATCCGGGTTTTTGAAGCAAGATTATGTCGTATTAGATGTTTCCGTGGAGAATGTTGGTCAATTCAATTTTTCTTTGGCAATTGAGCTGGCCTATTTTTAAAGTCGAGCGGGCACAAATCTTTGTAACAATATTTCTGAATCGCCCATGCTGGGGGTGGATTGAAGGACCCAGTTCCTCACTTCCTTTCTCATTGATGTCAATAAACCTTTTTGCTACGTTCTGGTCTCTGACAGCAATGACCATAGAGAAGCACTTGGTTTCACCGTCCAAGTTTTTTTTCAAGGCTCTGGGTACACAGGAATGTCATTGTGATAGTTAATTTCATTTATCATGTCCGTGAGGATCCATGATTTCACCTTCTTTGAGTATATCTTTTTCACTGACACCATCTATCACGACTTTGTACCATGGGTCGTTTTCGAGGGGAGTTCTAAGTTTTTTCAGTGTTTCAAGTGTGCCTTGATTTCCTCTCATGACTGACAAACATAGGTTACCTTTTTCACTGAACTTCAAATGGTTGATTTTAGCAGGCAAAATTTCTGTTTCAATTGTTTGTTTCAGTGCTCTTATGGGATCCTCCTTTAGGGGCTCGTTTGTCAGTTCTATCACGACCGATTCGCCTCTCAGTTTTGTCGGGGGCTGTTGTGGTTGTCCTCGGGCATTGTGGTTGTCCTCGGGCAGGGGAATCTATATTTTCTACGGCTTGAGATGCCGCTTGAGCTTCGGACATATAGTAATAAATTGATTCAATGTCCTGGCTAGATGGAGAAACTACAAAAGCTGTAATAACTGCGAACTGTCCTAAAAGATTTGCCATCATTGAGGTAAAGTGCAGATTGATGTAAGAAACTTGACTACCGCGATAAGACCCTTTCTGGTATTCAGAAGGATCCTAAGGTCAAGTCCCTAAGAGATTTTCAGTAGTGGATGCCGCTCACTTTCAGTCAGGGGACATTCGATGAGAATATGTCGCGGTGTTTCCGGCTCGCCGAGCTTCGGACTTGACTACCGACCTGGTATTGGCCATTTTTTTCTGAGATCTTTGATTACTTTCCAGATGGTTTCTGCTTTCCTGCTTAAGCCTAGCATCATCCTAGTGGTGTTGAAGGTTCTGCCTCGGCATGTAGCGTCAGAGTTTTCTATTTTCCATTTTAGGTTGTTGAGCTGGATAGTCACCATCCATGCATCGAGTTCAATTTCAAATTTTTTCACCCGCCATCATCAAGACGCTGTTCTTCTAGATAATTTTTGTCGCTTCGTGGTTTTTCCTAAGTGAAGCATCACTTCCCTGCCCTTCTTTCCGAAAGGACATTCTTCGTTTGAAAATTGCTTTGTCGCGCCATTTGTTCTTGAGCATGCTCAATACTGGTGTCATAAAAAGCTTATGGGTCCAAAATATCTAAAACAGACGTCCTCAATTTTTGGGAGAGTCATTCCTCTGCTATCATATTCGTCAATGCCCTCAAATGTTGTGAATAAAGTTTTGTTGACCGGTGCTCAGTCAAGAGTGTTAGTAGTTTATTTTTTTCGGTCAAGAATATTCTAGATATTTAAATTTCAATTATGTTATTCTTAAATCTGGTAGACTTCATCTTTCTCGCAAAGTTAACAATGAATTTCAACATCGACCACTCTGGTAGCGGTGGTGTAAAAAATTTCTGTTCATCTCAAACAGCTTTGACAGTGTATTCTGCTTTTTAATACAGGGCTTATACGAAGACTTAGAATTGTCCAGCATAATTCCATATGCTCTGTTGATTTTGTTGTGGACTCTGTCTGAAAGATTTCAACTCTGTCCCAAAGTTATCTCTTCTGTGAGCAATAATTTCCAACATAGCAGACTTCATACTGAAAAAGGACTGGTCTCAAGCTACTAGAGAGCCCTTTGTAAGTTGCATCCCAGACCTTCAGTATCTGTAATAAAAATCATTGCGACTGTTCTAAATGGAAGATCTGTTGGCCCGTGGTGAGTTAAGAGCGTTAGCTATTATTTGATATTGGTGAAAGTAATTTTTGTAAATCAATAAAGTACCTTATTGTGCCGTACAACAAGATATTAATAATCAGCGAGCGAGGTCTCTGCTGTAAACCCTTACCTTTATCTTCTAGATAGCTCATGTTTCAGTTATCAAGCTATGTTACCTGCTACAGTTCATGATCACTTATATCAGCACTTTATCTCTAAAATTACTTTTTAATATTTGAACTATATATTCATTAATTTATTCTAAAACTTATATAGTCACCCTTCTCTAAAAATCTTTTCTAGACTTTTAGGGCAGGGTAAGTTTTTTTTCTTCATAAGCTACAGACTTCTCTAAACTAACTTTTTCTTTGTATCACAACATGTCTAATATCCGTTCCTTTTCAATCTGCAGTTTACTCTTGAGCAAATCTGCTTCAAGGCTGCCAAATATTCCTCAAACCAGATTCCCTGTTTTCACATCATGTATCACACATCAATCTGCATTATCTACTTCAGCTATTAAATATGCGGACAATACCTCTGAAAGCACAAATTGGCGTGCAGAAGGCCGGGATATATCTAGGTTGGTTCCCCGGTCAGGTGTAATTAATTTGATAGATCTAGGGGGTTTGTTCCATCCCAGCGTGTCGCTATCTGCCTCCTTGGCCAGCCTGAACAATGATCAAAAATTAGTTGTTGTTCGCCTCGAAGGACGTCCCCCAGATGAAGACGTTGATCCAGTGGTGCACTGCAAGATCGTTTCCAACAAGCCTCGCAAGCAGAAGGATGGAGGTACGCTTATCAAGCCTATATCAAAACAAAAGTCTTCAAACAAAAAACAAACCGCCACACCGAAAACTAAGTCTGTCACTTTGGGATGGACTATAGCTCCAAATGATCTGCTGATGCAAAAAAAGTCCTCGATTCACTCTTGGCTTGAAAAAGGCCATCCAATCCAAATAACTCTGGGTAAGAGCGGAAAGCGACATCAACGTGCACCCAGTTCTTCTTTAGAATTGGAAAGGCGTAAAATTATACTGAAGACTTGTCGAAGTCTTTGTGAAGAAGTTGGCGCAACTGAGCAGAGCACTGAAGGAGATCTTAATTCCAGCATAGTAACCCTGAACTATCTTCCTCCTGCTCGACAGCAAGAAAGCAAAGAGAAAGTTGAGGAACTTTAGTGGCATCACTTCTTTTTATTTGAAAATCCATTCAATCACTTTTACTGACCTTGTATATATTAACGCTCCCTGTCAACTGTCCCGACATCTCAGAGAGCCTATCCATACCTGTATATGGTTCACAAACAAATAGCAACTCGCTTTTTGCATCTCCAGATAGACTCGAGGTTAAAACGTTTTGCCCAAAATGACTGAATTTGTTTTTTCCTTTCATGAGAGCTTTCACGCGAATTCTACGAACCTGTAACAAGCCCGTGTTAGTGGTGCGCAGAAGATTGGATTTGAATCGTAAAAGTGTTGAAGTAGAATCTTTCATGAGATCCTGTAAATTTATCGCCCATACCCTGCCTCTTCCTCGCGCAGCAAAAGGCGAGCTTATGAATAACTTGGAATCAGTAAGAGCTCCACGAGATCCAAATCTTTCAAATGTTTGACGAGAGATTGTATAGTCTGGTTCCAATATTACTTTCAGATGAGACTCGAGAATGCCCCCTCGCAAGGAAATCTGAAAAGCATACACTTTTCCACACTGATTGCAAAGCTCATCCAAGTTTTCTGTGCTAGACCCAGCAAATATCCATCCATCTGACGTGCTTAGCAATAAAGAATCACCAAATATCCCTCCAGTTTGCGCCCCCAACAATAGTGTTTCTATCGGCTCTTCAGTGCTCTTCATAACATCATAGACATAAATCTCGCCCAATCCTGCGGCAGCAATGGCGAGAAAAGTCAAGTTCCTCCCTGTTATTGTGTCTCTAGTTGAACCAATGCTGACCTGAGAACCGAATTGTTCGTAGCCGTTACTGTGAGCAAGAGGAGGAATAATTGTAGAACAATTGAATTTGTCGGACGGTGTTCTAGGAGCATGCCAATCGCTTTTAGTTTGTTTATCTTTCAAGGCAGACTCAAGCATAGCTTGTAGAGTTACACCGTAAACAATAAAGACCCTTCCTCGCTGAGGAACGCTATAATCGTCTGTTTTGGGGGCTCCAATTACAAGATCATCAATGCCATCTCCATCCAAATCTCCTGTGGTCAGGGTCTCTCCTATAAGCTTGAGTCCAGAGGTTCCAAACAATGTGCTTGCATCAGGCCAATAAATCTCAAATACTAACTGGCCATGGTAATAAAATTTTATGGCAGAAGATCCAGGATGAGCAGCAACCAAAATATCATTACCTAGTAAGTAAATGTGAGCCAGAACTGAGGCAAAAGGGAATATAGTATTCAATGGCAATCGCTCGTCAACAGAATAAGGAGGACTCTCGATGCCAATTTTTCTTGGAAGCAGAGGTCTCAATTGACCTTGAAACTGCGACGCCAATTTGCTCAGTCTGATTAAATATACAGACCCTGAATCAGGCTGAAACAGATCTGAAGACTGTTCTATTTCATATGGAGAAGATATTGCAGCAACATCTCCGCTGTCTTCTCCAAAAAATTTTCCAATGGTGATGGAGTATCCAAAGAGTGACTGTGGATGAGGAGAAGTAATGGATAGGTGTTTCTTATTATGTCTCTGGGAAATTAGCTCATCTTGTGAGTCCTCCGGCAAAAGATTGAAGCTTGAAATCGGCGGTTCAACTAAGTGCGTATCAGCCAAGTGTGGCCGCATGCCGTGAAAAGTAGCACAAATGGACCAAGGATCTGCTGGAACTGCATCCGTAAACCATCTGTCAAAATAAAACGAGCATCGGCGTATTTCCTCAGTTATTTCAGTAATCCCCCCCAAGTAGTAATCTTCAATGCTCGACAACATAACTAAAGACTTATTCATGTAAATAGGGCCTGCAATCTTATTTACTCTCTAAATGGACAATTAGAAATTTTGAGTGGATGGAAGCGTTGTATAATTACTCTTTCCAGCTTGAGGGCTGTTTTACCTCTTGCCATGCAATATCTAAGAGCTGATTCAGTTATCTCATAATTGAGGTCTCTGAAAATCGCTACTATATCCTCGTAGGGAATTTCCCATGCACTCTGAAAACATAATCTTAGCTGACTATCGAAGGATAATGCGATTACTCACGTCAAACCAAGTAGAGTCGCCCACTCTATTCATAAGAATCATGTCGCCACCAGTATCGAGAGCACTGTACAAGAGAATATTGATGTAAGTGCAATTTCAATGTCATTTTGTAATGGTGTCTTACCTGTGCGCAGCACTAACGTCTCCATCAAAATCATTAGCAGCGAGCATAGAGAGCATACCTTGCTGAACGCCTAACGAGTGCCAGCTCACATCAGCAATCTGGTGAGTAAATGCGCCATACAAAAACGCTTTCAAAGCGAGACGGCCTTTATGGGAATCAATCTCATCTCCGTATTTCACCTTCCAATACCTCACAGCGGCTTCAAGAAAAGGCGGCCAGTGTGCTGCTTCCGCTGCTTCAGAGTTACCCAAACACGTATAAAATGCGTCAGGGAAGAAAGAGCCAGCTTGCATACTGGGGCCATAACTGTGGATTTCCCGAGGGAAATTATGAATACTTCTGGCTAGGATAATTGAATGTACTCTGCCAAACGATTAGTACGCAGTGTAATTAAGTGACTTAAGAGTTAGAGTAGCATACCCTACACCACAAGACGCCACAATTATGGGGAAGCCTAGAAGGGCCAAAATAAAGAGAGGTAATGCTATCATGATAAGGAGCAGACCATATTTCAAAGTTCAGTTCTAAGGGTTGATTTGAAGAGGTACTGGTGGGCCAGTGATGGTAATAAATGGTATAATGAAGAGACTTGCTCTCACTTTTTGCTACTGGCAGAAGGTGGTGTCACTGCGTGCGTCACAGTGATTCACAGCTTTTTTAGCTCAGCACAGTCAACCATGGTACAGGAAATAGTACAGGAAATTATGCCAAAAATACAAACATCCCAAGCATCGTTTAAACATCAACACTTTTGAATATTGATTACTCCTTCGAGAATAACTACTTCCTAGCTTCACCATCCAATTCCGCAATGGTCAACGAACGATTTGCCGGCTTTCGCCTCGCAGCGAAAGAAAAAGGTGCGCGCGGCCCTCATGCTAATGGACATAAAAAGCAGGCCTTAAAAAAGCATAGCGAACTGTCTGACATCGAAGAGGCGTTAAGGCACTTGGAGGTCGCTGAAGCACAAAATGCCACTATGTCCTGTGATTGCTCCGGCAGGAGGCATCCACTCAACATGCTGACTCCTAACTGCTTGAACTGTGGAAAAATAATCTGCGCTAGAAACTCGAGCAGTGTTTGTTCATTCTGCGGTGGAAAGCTTTTGTCCAACGAAGAGTTGGAAGCCATCACGGCCGTTCTTCGAAATGAGCGCAAGGGCGTAGAGAGTGAGAGCGCCAGCAAATCCCGCGGGAAGAATGACCACCTAAATGCTTTTAATAATGCTAATAGCAACCTTGATCGACTTCTAAGCTATCAAGATGCCGGTGCAGTTCGAATGAACATCATTGATCAGGCAAGTGATTTTGACTTGCCAGGATCTGGCCCAAACAAGTGGGCAACAGCGACTGAACAAGCAGAACAACTCAAAAGACAGCAAAGGCTGCTGAAGCAACAGAAGAAAAAGAATGAAAGGATGCAAGGTAGAGGCACAAATGTGCTTTCAATTGATTTAAAAGGAAACAAGGTAGTCATGAACTCTAGCAAGAATGATGCTGATTACGATGACTTAGATCCAGACTCCGATGAGGAACGTCATAGTTCAAATATTGTTGAAGGGCGTACCATATCCTCTCCAAGCACGCAAAGCTTAAAAACTAGACTGATAGAGAAAAAACTGATATCTCCGACCTACAATAAGGCCGGTACCCTTACCAAAAACCAAGTGGTAGAGCAGCCTAGTCGGCTTCAAACTCCTGAGGAGCATGCTTACTTGGAGCTGTGAAATCATTGATTATTTGGGGCGAACTATGTACAATATCTATTCAACAAAGCAACTTATTTTGTTCTCTGTTTGATTTCCGTTTCGAGATCGCCAACATCGTGTTTAGCAGAGCCACGAACATAGTATAGCTTGGCTCTTCTCTTCATCTTGTTGGGCCTTCTCATCAACTCAATTTTTTCAATAAGAGGACTGTAGAGTTGGTATCGGGACTCCACGCCCAGGCCAGTAATTTTATTACGAAGCACAAAGTTGGTGCTCAAACCGTTTCTCTTGATGGCAATAACCATTCCGCTAAAATGAGTTCGGTCGCTTTTGATCACTCGAACGATATCACCTGGTAGCAAGCACTTTTCGGACTTTTTATCTACCAGTTCTCGTCGCCATCCTTGTGGGTCAAGCTTTGCAAGGCCTTGCGCTTCTGTTAACGAAATGGGTGTCTCATGCTTTTTGATAAGTCTGGGGGTGCTTTCGTAGACCTTGACCACGTTTTCTGTAGCTTAGTTAGCTCAAATTACAGAGAAGCAGAAGTCAACAGTGATTTACATACCTCGCTTTACAGGGAGTTGATAAAAACGCTGAGAAACAACGTGTTTGTAGCCCTGAAATGAGCTAGCCGAAACGCATGTGCGTATGAGTGATTTAAACATGTTGTTGGCGGTTCTCGTGAAATGAGCCAAGAGAATAAAGCTAGTAAACTAGGTAAAATTCGCTGCGAAGTATCCCTGATCGTTGATTTGTGAGGGTGTGAGTGGTGAAAAATTACTGCACTCATGCTGAGTAAGTATTTTCTCATGTACATGTAAGCTTTTATGAATTGATATTAATCAAATAGATATTGATGTTTTCTTGTACCTAGTAAATTTGTGCCCTTCCAAAAGCAAGATCAGAATTCTGAGCTGGGATATGCCAGCAGGGCAAGCAGCTGACGGTGTGAAGCTACTGGGCGTTGTTTTCCACGACGGCTTGAACTTCGAAAGCCATGTGAATAAGAAAATTTGCTAAGAAAACGCAGATATGAATTTGAGTTTGAGTTTGGGCTTGCCTTTATTCAAAGACTACGAGAAGGAATAAAAAGTATGAGTGTCGTGGCGATCAAAACAAATGATCTAGCATGCGTGAAGTTATTATTGAGTATGGCATAGAGATTTGGCCGCAAGAAGTAAATCAGGATCAGGTACAGAGACGAACCAGATCGTAAATTGGACTTATTGCATGTTACGAGCTAACCGTTCTACGCCACGGTAACTCTTGAGAGAAGTGTAGATGATCAGGCTACAGTACAAGTTTGACAAACCGACTCGAGGAATTGATTCACTTTCTCGACCCAAAGACTAAAACATTACCCTTCAAGCCTAAGAGAAGCGGATTGAGGCATCATTAGGGATAGCGTCATTGAAGATCAAGAAAGGTATGTGCCTGTATGAAGAGTGGAGCGCACTCTTATAGGCACGACAACAAGCTGTGATACAGTCAGAGAAACAGCTTGATAAAAGATGGCAAATAAGTCTGAGAACGAGGAAAACGAGAGAGTCCCAACTTAACGCCAGCTTTCCATGAATGCTAAACGAAAGTACTTCGTGGCTACTAAAGATTGTGTACGTCGCGTTTGTGATATAGCCTAACAGTATAGCCACTCAAGCATGTTTTGAGTGTACAAGTGGGTGGTTTACCCAGTCCAATCTGTTCCTCATTTCGGAAATCTCTTTTTCTCTTTTTCTCTTTTTCTTCGTTTATTCGTAATTGATGTGTCTTTCTTTTTTCACCTTTTCATCACACTCATTGCTCATTTGCTAGTTGAGAAGCGACGGTCAAGCTCGCGCAACACGCTAGCCACACTGCCTACTTCGACTTGCATACCTCTTGTGTTCAGCTTTCCCACAAGCTTTCCGAGGTCAACTTTTTGAAAGTCTTTGTGTCGTGACAGGGTCCGATATGCAGCCGAGCATGGTATGAATGTGCCTGATGGTGTTGCAGTAGAAGGAGTTCCTGGGGGTAACTGTATAAAGGCTTCTGTTTTTTTAGCCGCAGTTACAGATTCGGCTTTCTCCTTAAATGCTGATGAAGCCGATTTTTGTGAAACTGAAAGCGCTCTATCTGAATTGCGGCGCTCTACAGGACCAGTTATACTGTGGCGCGATGATTTCACAGTTGTAGATGCATATACTCTACTTGCCAGTGTTGTGCAGAAAAGCGTCGACATTGGATCGGCCCGGCATTGTGAGCAATTTCCAGGATTACCTGTGCATCCTCCTTCGGAGGCTGGCTTTGACCTATCAGGAGTCCCTAGAAACAGTTGATCAACAGGCACAACTGATATGGGGCTTGAAAGTGGTTGGTAGTCGTGAGATGATATAGAAGGGAGTCTACTGCGAGGGGCTGAGCTCTGCGACATGTTTTTCAAAGGAATGGCGATTGGAGAGAGAGTTTGTCTTTCAGAGCACACACAGGGCGTTCCAATAGTGCAAAAGCCGCAGTGGTGAGATGAGTTTCTCAATTGTTCTATCGACAGTGTACTAGAAACTCTCCTCTTTTTGGCTTGCATGTTATCTGACTGGGAATTTCTAGTAAACATCTCCGTAAAGTCGACCTCTGTGCAGTCTTTAAAATCTTCCGCCTTTTTGAATGGATTTGCCTTGAGGCTTGTTCTTCTCCGACGCTTTAGAGGTACAGAGTCGGCTGTATAATCTGGGATATGAAATCGAGGGCCTGATTGAGCAAAAGAGGGTGATTGGCCCTTAACATCTCTCAGACCTACTGATTCACAAATGCAGTCATCCTTAACGCATACGCTGCATTCGTCACCTTTTGTATTTATAGTAGCCTTCTTTTGTTCGGGCTTTGCTGTAACGGGTAAACGAAGCTCGAGGGCACGGTCTAGAAGGTCCATGGGAGATTCTGCCGAGAGTGCAGGAGAAACCATCTGAGTTATTGACGGAGGATGCCCTCCGTTAGCCTCATTCGGGGAAAGAGCTGGGAGACTAGGTTGAGACAAACCTTTGCGGAGGAAATTTGGGATGGAATTGTCAAGCGAAACCCTCCGTTTTACCTTCATTACTTCGTATTTGAGATCATTTAGTGATCTTCGCAACTCAGCATTTTCTTCTTCCAGAGTTTTCATACAGTCTCTAAGCTTTTCTTCCTTGTCGTCTTTTTCTTTGGTAACTTCACTTAGCAATTCTTCAAGCTCGTTCACCCGCGCAGCTCGTCGTTCACGAAAGACTCTCTGAGCAGCTCGGTTTTGTGCCTTTCGCTTTGTAGTTGGAGTATCGGTGGAAGGTTTGCGGCCTGGCTTGGGCCGAGGAGGAAGCACCCATACTTTAGAGGTAGAAAGTTGAGGTACGGGCGTTGTAGCATTGACTCGAAGCATGAGTGGTTGCGTGGACTTTGTTTTAGGTGTCAACGCAAGTGCATCATTGCAGTTAGCTTTGGGCTTAACGACTATTGCAACTGACTTTAAGGTGGCGGAGACTATTTGCGGACGCAAAGAACTAGAATCTTTGAGCGTCTGTGGTATTGTGGGCGTAACAATGGTACCTTGTGGGCTCCCAGTCATTGTGGAGATGCTGAAATAGTGTGACAAAAGTTCTTTTGCAAGGTTTTGCGATCAGAAGGGTTCAGCAACAACTTTAGGAGAGTAACTAATTAGCGAATATGTGTTTGAAAGATAGATATAAACTAGATATGTGCTTTGAAGGTGGAGCAGAAGAAAGTGGCCTTTTAAAATACTTAGAGCACAAATGAGCAAAGATGATTAGATTATCTCGATAATTTCCTTCTTCTGGCCCAAAATCTCCGTCTGGATTTTGAAACTCCATTGAACTCTATTGGCCAAGTCTTAGATGAGTCTGCCAATTTGAAATTTATTAAGCAGTGATTGGCCCTGTTAGTGTAGCTCCATCTTATAAATCTATTGATTGATCTGATAACTGCCTAAACGGGAAATCAGCTCGTGCGATTTCATACGACTTGCACTTAGCAAATTTAAGAAATACTATTGGTTAATCTAATCTAGCCATAGCTCAAAATAGAACTATGATTTTGAGTCGATGCCTAAGCATTCTAGCTAAGCTTTTTTTTAAAGTTCATAATCACTTAGTCATGTAAAAAACTTTCTCAGTCCTTTTATAGACGCTACTGACCTTTTTAGCTTGTTTTCATGATCGTGATCAATTGTTAAATAGTTGATCCAACTTGACTCTAGTATGTCACGCCTGGTCACTTTCCAAGCGAGCGCATATAGCAAATCCTTTTTCAGGACACACTCTCTGGAGTCTTACAGCAATCATTTGAGGTTTTCGCTCACTCGATTTGCTTCGAGCAGAGCGTATGAATCTAGAGATGGGTTCAAAGGCCGGAAAGCAGAAAGTAACAAAATAAATGGCATTTCTAGTCGGAACAAAAAGTATCAGTCGAGAAATGGTGATCTAAGGCGGTCATTCGCATACACAGACAAGCCAGCTCCCCTGAAAAGACGCAAAAACAAAGAAATACGATATGATGCAAGAAAGTTAGATCCAGATAAAAACAGTTTTACGAATAGCACGAATCGTCCAAATAACCCCGTTCGCCAGGAAAATACTGAAAGAGCGGACGAATTAACGGTAGAAGGTGTTGATAGAGCAGCAAAGGACTTGGAAAAGGCCATGTCGATTAAAGATCCGGCAGAGAGGATATCGAGAGAAAAGCAGGCCATCTATAGACTCAAGTATAGAAACCCAGACGACGACAAGAATTACATTACATGGGACGACAACACCTTTTTCAACATGAAAGAGCCCGATGGAACTTACCGCTCCATTAATCCCTACAAAATATATCTCGACTGGGAAGACAAAATGCAGGCTCTGGAGGAAAATGACACTCGAGATCCACACACTAGATTTTTTGACCTTCTAGCGGAGTGGGAAAATGCTAGGAAAATCGCTAGAATGAAAAAGGCAGGTTTCAAGTTTCCTCCAGGTAAAGACCCTCTTAAGCATTTTGAAGTAGAACCGGAACCAGCGCCGCCCCCACCTGAAGTTGCTTACAATGACCCTCCATTGAAGACTTATCTTGATCCGCAAAAATATCCATTAGTAGCAATACCGTCTGCTCAAAACTCACAAAAAGCGCCTTTGTTGCACCACAATCTAGATCGGACATTATTCTCTCCGGGTGTTCATGTATTGCGAGACAAGCGATCAAACGTCTACAACTTCCCCAGTCATTTGGAATCTATAATGTCCATACGAGATTTTGACTTTTCAAATGTTCCAGCATTCATTCCTTCTTCACAAGACACAACACTTTCACAGCTTGCGGCAAAAAACAAGAAAAAATTCACTGCATCTACTAGCTCTCTCACTGCAGTACTCTCTCAACTTCATTTCCTACTCTCCAGGAACCGACCTCCTTCTGGCAAAGACCTTACACCTAATTTTCAGAAAAAAGCCATTGAGTTTGGGTTCTCCGCCAAAAAGCCAGTATCCATGTTTCTAAGATGGAACCCAGACACTGAAACGTATTCTCTCGATGCTGATAAAACCGAGGATGAAGAAATCATTCTCTCGCTACTTGGTTCAGTACTGGAGGCTAAGCTCACAATTCCCGACAAGAAGTTCCAAAGCTTTGTTAAATCTTCAGATGCATCGCAGACATCTCAGCCTGTTTCAGAAAAAGAACTGCCGTACAACACGTATCACTATTCCACATGTGGCGATTTTTTGATGAGATCGCAAATAGATTGCTACGATCCTCGCCTTCCTGGCACTGGCGTTTTTGACGTCAAAACGCGTGCAGTGTGTGCAGTACGTCACGATATTGACTATGCGCAAATACGTGACGGCAGCGATTACCAACTTAACAAAATTATGGGTGTTTACGAATCGTATGAGCGCGAAATGTACGACTTGATCCGCACAACCCTACTCAAGTACTCTCTTCAAGCTCGAATCGGGCGTATGGACGGAATATTCATCGCATACCACAACATCCGCAAAATGTTTGGGTTTCAGTATATACCTCTTGCTGAGATTGATAAAATTTTCCATTCTTCTGGATTTGAATGCAAGGAAAGTCAAGACATAAGTGTCGTAGAGTCGCAAGCCCCTGTTATTGCGGATGAAGAGTTTCGACTGAGCATCCAGATTTTGAGTCAGATTTTGAACGCCACCATCAAAAAACTTCCTCAACAATCGTTCAATATTGTGTTCAAGTCGCCTACCTCACCTGTGGAAGCTGAAGTACAAAACTCAGAAATGTTGGTTCTTGTTAATCCAATGCCCGAGGCGAACATTGATAAACTGCAAAGAGGAATCTCTATGGAAGAGGAAACTCGGGGAGAAAAAGTCAAAACACAGACAGATGCACTTGGTAACAAACACAAGTCCACTGCCAAGTTTACAGACAAAGTTCAAGTTAGGCAATATTTAGACCGCACAACACTTTTCCAGGCATACAACCAAGATGTATGCAGGTCGTTCAGTGATTGTTTTGGTTGGAGAATCGGGGTAGGAAACTACATTAATGGCGTGAAGGTCGCTGACACTGAACACCCTTGCCCGCTACCTGGGCAGACATGGAAGGTTGGCGTTGATATGATCCCTATTCCAGCGACTCAATTTCCAAAGTACCTAGATCAGGTTTGCTTCAACTCTTTGAAAGAAACGTCTTATTCACGGCTAGCTTCGAAGTCAGTTGTCCCGCAACAAGAAACCGTGCTGGCTGCGCTCGATAAGCTTCAGTCAGCTCTACCTCAAAAGAAAAACGGCCGTCTTGTGTCTCAGCCTGACACTGTACGACGCACGCAAGAGGAGATTGCTACACTTGTCAGCATGCAGCTTTCAATGCTTGGGAAGCCAACACAAATGCAAAAGATACTGAGATCTTTTGATGAGAAGGGCCGCCAAGCTGAAAGAGATTACGAACGCAAACACGGGCACAAGGAAAAGATCGAATGGAGCACTGGAAGTGCGCAAAGCTCAAATTTATAGTTCAGGTTTGACTCACTTTTAACTAAGACCAAAATCAAGATCACAAAACAGGGTCGTTATTATGGAGTTTTTTGTATTTGCCGTAATATGGCCATGTAAATAATAGACAACAAATCTCATTTGGAATTGTGACGTCCTATCAATGCATACAATAGGATTGTAGTAGCTTTCAGAGAGTCATGATTCATTTTTACCCTGGCAGGTTGTAACTTGTCACCCTTTTTTAAGAAGAGGCCATTGCTATACTTGTTGCTGAAACAATCGCATTCGCTTTATCTTCTTTTGTCTGGTACTGTTATGGCCTCTTCCTCAAATTCCAAGCTTTCGTGCTTCATTTTGGGCTTGAAATCTAAGCTTGCCGATTTGCGTGCACGCTCCTCTACGTTCTACAAATCTAGTCATGGAGGCCACAATTATAATAAACTGGTCACAGCATCGGCCGGAATATTGAACAGTATAGATAGCACTATTACACTTGTTACATCAGGCCCTTTTGAAGAAAATATATCTAGCAATCAACGACGTCGTCGTCAGCGTCAACTCTACCGTCGGTACCAGCGGGTCCAGAAACAGAAGAAAAAGCAGTACCTTAGAAGGCAAGGGCGCCTTTTTCGGCGACAGCGCCGTCGCGATCGCCGTCTACGCAAAACAAACTCACAATTGCAATTGCAGTATCCACGACAGAGCTTAGATTTAGATTCAGATTTAGATGTGTTGGTAGCAGCTCACAAGCAACACATTGACCACAAGCAACTGGTAAAGGAACTCAAGGAACTTCACAGAGGGAGGAAAGAAAACAAAGCTCGACCTAAGCTTACACCACATAGAACGCGGCTAGTAGTTATTCATCGGCACGCTCATTATCGGCAACGCTTAGGTCGCTTGCGTTTAAGAAAATCCAAAAAACGAGCGCATACGTCCTCTCACAGCTGTAATCATGATCCCTATCGCAACCGGAATCGCAACCGGAATCTCAATAGTAGCAACGGTCGCAAATATTGGGGGCGGTCATCTAGACATTCTGATTCATGCATTTGCCAACGCAATTCCTACCATTATGATAACTTTCACTCTCACTCTCGCACACGCCCAGGCCCTCGAAGAAATAAACAAGTAATGAAAGTACCAGCTGCAAATCCATTGGCAGTATCACACGGACGTCTGTCGCAGCAGCAGGAGGATAATTGCATCCGGCCAGATCCCCTGTCAATAGTGGCTGACTTTGTTATAAATGGAGGCGGAGGAGAGCACAACGGCAATACAAACAATAGTGGAAACCTCTTGTATTTGATGAGACGGGTGGCTGAAACTATTAAAAGTGAGAGCTTGGGTAGCGCACTTGCAAGTTTGGACAGCCAAGGCCGTTGTAATTACTTGGGTCGTCCAAGGTTACGCTTAGATCAGATCTTTAGTTAACAAACTCCTATAGCTATTAGCTTAATGATAACACTCCTCAAAATCACAATAGGCTAGGTCAGTGAATAGAATAAATTAAGAAAGCAAGTACATCAATAACAACTAAAGGAAATCAAACCCAGAACATGAAACCATACAAAATCAAAAGTAATAGAATAGCAAAACAAGATCATATCAAGTGTCATCAATCTGCTCACAAGGCAACAGCGGCTCTTGATGAACGCCGGCGACCAGCAGTGCTGGCCTTGGTTACGGAAGCATTGCTAGCAGTCTTTTTGGGAGCTGCTGATTTCTTAGGAGCTGCAGCTTTCTTCGCCGGAGCTGCAGCCTTCTTAGGAGCAGCCTTCTTCACGGATGCAGTCTCCTCAGTCTCAGTCTTCTTGGAAGCAGCTCCCTTTTTAGCAGGGGCTGCCTTGGCTTTGGTAGCCTCTTTTGCCTTAGCAGAAGGCTTCTCAGCCTTATCAGCTTTCTTGGCAGTGATTGTAGCCTTTTTAACGGCTGCCTTTTTGGCAGTAGGCTTCTTCTCACCGGGCTCCTTCTTCTTTAGCTTGACAGTTCCCGATGGGCCTATCAAAGATGTTCATTAGCCTCACATGTTTGACAGCAATGAATATATAGGCTCAACATACCCTTAGGTTGGACAAAGTCGCCGTTAAGAACCCCCTTCTTCAAAGTTTGGTTGAAAAGAGAGTCAAAGTTATTTGCAGTAATCTTAAAGTTGTTCTGAATGTACTTCTTTAAGGCATATCGGCTGAGCAAAAGAAAAACAAAGTCAGTTGATGCATTTTTGGGGAACCCCATATCTCGAAAGCGCCACAAGAGACAGCTCTCAGCAAACAAAAGAACAAAAAGCAAACATAAAAGATAGAAACTTACCTTGAACCATTTCTTTCCTTAAGCTGTGAAACAAAACAAGAAATACTGTTAGCAATTATGTTCTCATGAATGCGTCTAGGCCACGATAAAGCGTCCCATGATATAAAACATATTCATGTGGTCACAAAAGTAGTGTGACTAACCTCCAGAATGGCTTCCTTAATCATATCTTTACAAAAAACTTGTTAGAGGTTTTGTTTAATTCGCAAAATTGTATAGCAAACAAACGTACCCTTGTATGCCGGATGAGTAGGAGCAGCCTTTTTCGAAGCGGATGTAGTAGCAACAGGGGCTGCGGAGGCAGAAGTATCTTTCTTGGGGGCCATCTTGTTAGTCGTGTGTTGAGGTGGTATGAAAGAGTTTTGGAAGACTAGCAAGTTGTGACAGGTTGTGACAGGTTGTGACAGATTGTGACAAGTTGCGACAAGTGATGTATGATGAGAAAAGAAAAAGAAGAAAGAGAAAGAGGAAAGAGAGGAAGAGAGAGAATACGAACTAAATATATCCGGCGCGCGCTCCAGAAAGGTCATTATATATAAAAGCTTCTATATAGCTATGTTCGGGATATCACAAGACCTAACCCTTTACAAGGGCTGAAATTGAAGAAGAAAACAAGGTAAAATAAAGTCTCAGATTTACCAGGCGGGTTGAACATCAGAGAACGGCTGCCAAAAAGACTGTTAATTTCTTCGGCCAGCCATAATTTCATAAAACTGTCAGAAGTTTTTTTGGTGAAACAGTCTTTTTGCGCGAAATTGTAATCACATTAGCTCTCATTCGGGCATTGACGCAGTTGTGTATAAAGTATTGAGATGTTAGTACGTAGTATGTTGGAGGATTAGAGGAGTGGAGTAGTAGAGTGCTAGACCAAAATAGGTGGTAGCTTGTTGATAATAAAATCTTTCTTTTGAGTTGTGTTAACTCGACTGTAAATCTGAAGCTCATCTTCCAACTCCACTACGTAAAGTTAATATGAGAGGTAATTCAAAAACACAATTCCACCTGCACTCGCAAGTAAAATATCTATATATCGGTGGTGAACGTTCAACATTATTATTATTATTATTACATGCTTAATAATTTACATAAAGTGTTCTAGCGCATATCCTATCTGCTTAAGAGGATTCCCTTAATTTGACCTGACAACAATACTGATTCATATCAATGCTTTCCATAGCTAATACGCCTAGAAAACGTTTTAAGTATGCCGTAATGCTTCCTCAGATGATCTCACTATGGCATTGTATTAATATAGGCTGCAAACTCACTCCGTTTTGCTAGAAATTCAAGAAAGACTTAGCTGTCGACTTGAAGGCGTGCTCAGTGCCTATTGTCGCCATATACTCTATTCTCCACACGATAAGCAGTTATAAAAAAAAGGGATTGGTTTCTATCCTTCCTTCTAAGTTGCTGACTTCTGTTTCCGCATAACTTCTCATGACATAGAGAACAATGCGTGCCGTGTCTTTCAGGCGCTGGGTGCCAGGTGAAATTTTGTTTTGATGATTGATTTTGAATGGAATGTTGAAGTTGCTCGTGTCTATTTTTATTACTCTAAAAATCCCGATAACAGTGCTCACTGCCCATTTGTAAATGGAATGCTCAAGAAGGGTTAGCTTGAAGTTTCTGTCTATAGTATAGTCTCTCACATGTCTTTATCTTCACCTATGAGGAAGAGGCAGTACACAAGCTGGATTTACCCATCCCTCTGTCCCCAGTAGTCTGAATAGTGTGCGTAGTCTAGATCATCGTAGCCATGAAATCAGTCGAAGTGATAGATGCGGCCGGCTCAGCTAGAATGGTTGAGACAGGCAGAGCCCTAAAACATTTGAGAGGGTCCGTTGGTTGCAAACAATTTGCATGAACATGAATTTTCCTAGATTTATTGCTACTTCCTCAAAGCACCGTTGGTCACGTACAGTATATAGAAAAGCTATCTAGTAGACGTGCTGTATTCCAAATCAAAAGCTGAAACACCTTTTTGGGCTACTTCAAGCTCAAGGCATGAGTTGGTAATTCGGATCGAGCCAAATTTTAAGCAATGGTTAAAACGAACAGGTTGCTTGACTAATTAGCTCTCGATAGCTTAAGCTTGAATATTTTGACCTTTTTCACTATCGTTTTCCCGTTATTGCTTGTAATATGACCCTCTCCCCTCTATAGTTTCAAAATTAATACCAATCCAGCTGACTATAATCATAAAAACAGATCATGTTCATATATACAAGCCTTCAATGTTGATAGGCGTAGAAAGCCAGCTACCAGCGCTACTACTATGCACCTGCCTAAAATATACGCTTATTTCCCTCGATCTTTGAATAATGGGACCACTGTAGACTGATTTTAGGCGCAAAAGACCGCTTAACTAAGGACTAGCTGTAATACTAAGATGTACAATACTTGAAACTCCAATCTTTATCGCTGGAGTGTATTCATTGAAAACCGTGTGTAATTGAGGCAGAACTGCGCAATTCAAGCGCAAAAGTACCCAAAAATCTTCACTCTAGTTTCTCGCTTCACTATACAACGCACTTACAACAGTAGTAATAGTAAAATTTTTATATGTCATATCTTTAAGGCAAACATCCATGCTTAGCTTCAGTGACTTCTATTCAAGTTCAAGGTCAGACGATACTGATATCAATCTACTTTTAGCGAAGTAATAGAGGTGATCTTAGGATACATAAATACTTAGGTATTGTCACAAACCAGTCTTCTTTGATGCGCAAGGAAGAAAAACTGACTAAACTCAAGCTTCTTAAAGACCTTCAAACGTCGCCGATTTTTCGCTGTCAAAGCTTTCATTCGTAATGCCTATTGGGACCCTTTTCAGCTTCACCAGGAAGAGACTTCTCAAAAAGTTTCCAACTTACTCGTGCTAGATCTAACAAGTAGTAGACATAGATGGTACTATATGATGAATGCATTACTCATGGCAACGTGGGGAGTCATGACAGCGCTCCAACGCTGACCACCGGAATATAGTATATCATCTATATATGCGATGACAAAAATCCCTTGAGCCCAGAGCGCATAAGGGCCGCCAGTTTCTGTTTCCGCAGAGCGCCTTTAGATCAGTCGTTGCTGATTTTGCAAGTATAGTACTATATGAGTTGCTTTCATCAGAATCCTCTATTTCCTTCTTCCACGTTCTCCCAACAACACGTATATTTTTTTATTCGTCTCAGCCATCTTGTCTTCCACATACAATCACCTTGACAGGACCTCTAGATTTGATATATCAAAAAAATGTGAGACTATTAATCCAGGGCTCTTTTTAGTAAACGTCGACTAACGCTTCTATCCTAGGCCATCGCAGTTGGTTCCGAATCCAACTATCGCGGAGGCGACACTTCATAACCCGTTACCTACATTTGTGCGGCCTTATGTCTGGCCATTCTTTGCACTCTATCCGGTTTTCGGATATTACTATACTCTGCACTATGACCAGTATATTGGAGGACAGGAGTGGACGTTTGTCTATTTGGCCTCTATTATTTCTCTCCAAATGCTTCTGTGGCTGATGCCGTTCTGGAATGTTGAAGTTAACCGTGTTTTCACTACCACAAAGGTAAGCTGTCTTCATTTATTATAGTGATTGTGATCTAACTTCTCTGACGTAGGCATCCACTGTAGAAACCGCTTCTTTGATTCGTCTTGTCCCTGCACCTAATAACGGACCTTCTGAAATTTGCGAGATCAACCGAATCTCTGCTAACGGCCACAACGAGGTCTCGTTTTTGTTCCAGAAAAGACGTTTTATTTATGACGAGGCAACTAATTCTTTCAACCCTCCTGAATTCTTGATTGATTCGCCTCAATTGATAGGCACTTTCCAGGCGTCAAAAGGTATCACGGAGGATGCTGTTACTCTTACACGAAAGTATGGTCTAAACAAGTTTGATATTCCTGTTCCTACCTTTACCGAGCTTTTCAAAGAACATGCTGTTGCACCTTTTTTTGTTTTTCAAATATTTTGCGTTGGTCTTTGGTTTATGGACGAGCTATGGTATTATTCTCTATTCACCCTATTCATGTTGGTGACTTTTGAGTCTACCGTAGTATGGCAGCGCCAGAGAACCATGACGGAGTTCAGAGGAATGGGTATTCAGCCTTACAGTGTTTATGTGTATAGAAAGAATGAGTGGGTTGAAATCCAAAGTGACGAGCTACTACCTGGTGATCTATTATCGGTAACTCGAACCAAGGACGACTCTGGTTTGCCTTGCGATTTGGTGCTTATCAACGGTACTGCTATTGTTAACGAAGCTATGCTCTCTGGTGAGTCTACTCCATTGCTGAAGGAATCTATCCAACTTAGGCCCAGTAACGAGGAACTCAGCCTTACTGGGCTGGACAAAAATTCTCTGCTGTTTGGTGGAACTAAGGTCCTGCAAGTTACGACTACCAGCGATTCACATGTACCCGTCGCTCCAGATGGGGGCGTCTTGGCTGTTGTTGCAAAGACCGGCTTTGAGACTAGTCAGGGTAGCCTTGTTCGTGTCATGATTTTTTCAACTGAACGTGTTGGTGCCGGAAATAAGGAGGCTTACTTTTTCATTCTTTTTCTGCTCATTTTTGCTATTGCTGCTAGTCGTTACGTCTGGCTCGAAGGTATCAAAACTGACCGTAAGCGCTCAAAGCTCATCCTGGACTGTATCCTCATCATCACTTCTGTTGTCCCCCCTGAGCTTCCAATGGAACTTACTCTTGCTGTAAATACATCGCTTGCAGCTCTCAGCAAATTTTACATCTACTGTACCGAGCCTTTCCGTATCCCGTTTGCTGGAAGAGTTGATGTTTGCTGCTTTGACAAAACTGGTACTTTGACTGGTGAAGACCTTGTTTTTGAAGGTGTAGCTGGCCTTGGAAATGAAATTCGCGCTCTTTCGTCTGCTGATAAACTTCCTGCAGAGACTCTACTGGTACTTGGTGCTGCCCACGCTCTTGTTCTTCTTGATGACGGTGAAATTGTTGGTGACCCTATGGAAAAAAACACTTTGAAGGCCATTGGCTGGACTGTTGAGAAAAACGACCGTACCCACAGTATTGTCAAACCCTCCAACTCTTTGAAAATTCTTCGTCGTTTTCAGTTTTCTTCTTCATTGAAGAGGTCCTCCTCCATTGCTGATGTACATGGCCGTACACTGGTTGCCGTCAAAGGTGCACCCGAAACTCTCAAGGATATGATCACAAACCTGCCTCCTAATTACGAAGAAACTTTCAAGTCATTTACTCGTACAGGTAGTCGTGTTCTCGCTCTGGGATATAAGTTTTTAGAGGACAACATTTCTTCTAATCGTATTACCAAAGTCACTCGCGAGAATGTCGAAAAAGATCTTATTTTTGCAGGATTTCTTGTTTTCCATTGCCCCTTGAAGCCAGATGCTGTCGAGACTATCAAGATGTTGAATGAGTCTAGTCATCGAGTTATCATGATTACTGGTGACAACCCACTTACTGCTGTCCACGTTGCCAAGGAAGTATCTATTGTCGAGAGAGAAACACTGATTTTAGATTTGCCTGAAAACGGACATGGACAGCATGAGCTTGTTTGGCGCAGCGTTGACGAAAAGACTGTAATTCCCGTGTCCTCTTCAGAGCCTTTGAATCTTGAGATCTTCCAAGACTATGACCTATGCGTTACTGGATATGCTCTCGCTCGACTGGAAAACCACGAGCAAATTGTTGATTTAGTTAAACACACTTGGATTTATGCACGCGTGTCTCCTGCTCAGAAAGAGTTTATTCTTACTGTTCTCAAGGACGCTGGTTATACCACTCTCATGTGCGGTGATGGTACCAACGATGTTGGCGCTCTCAAGCAAGCTCATGTTGGTGTTGCGTTGCTCAATGGTACTACTGAAGGCATGAAGAAACTAGCCGAAACTCAAAAGATAAATGCTTTGAAGTCGATATATGAGAAGCAAGTTGCGCTCATGTCAAGATGGAATGCTCAAATTCCTCCGGTCCCCGCTAATATTGCTCATCTTTACCCCCCTGGCCCCACTAACCCTCACTACCGAAAAGCCATTGAGGCTAGAGGTGGTACTATTGACGAAAAGACTGCGCTTGAGATTGAAAAGGCGTCGGCCGGTGTCCAGCAAGCTCCTCAACAGGCCGCTGCTCTTGCTGACAAGTTGACAGCTATGATGGAGGAAAACGAAGATGAAGCTCCTACGATTAAGCTGGGAGATGCATCAGTTGCCGCTCCTTTCACCTCAAAACTCGGGGATGTATCTACTATCACACACATCATTCGCCAAGGCCGTTGCACTTTGGTTGCTACTATCCAAATGTACAAAATCCTTGCGCTTAATTGTTTGATTTCCGCATACTCTTTAAGTGTTCTGTATCTTGCTGGTATAAAAATCGGTGATACTCAGGCTACCGTTTCTGGAGTTTTGTTATCTGTGTGCTTTTTATCTATTTCTCGATCTCAGGCTATCCAGAAGCTATCGAAGCAAAGACCCCAGCCTGGCATTTTTAACATTTACATTATGGGATCAATTCTGGGACAATTTGCCGTTCACATTACTACTCTGATTTATGTCACAAATCGCGTGTATGAGCTTGAGCCTCGTCCAGACGCTATTGATCTGGAAGCAAAATTCAACCCATCACTACTTAACACTGCAATTTACTTGCTGCAGCTTGCTCAACAGGTTTCGACCTTTGCCGTTAATTACCAAGGCCGTCCTTTCCGTCAAAGTCTGCAGGAAAATAAAGGCATGTATTATGGACTTCTGGCAGTTGGAGCACTGGCAATTGCTGGCTCCACCGAATTTGTTCCTGAGATGAATGATGCTTTAAAACTTGTGCCAATGGCGGACTCTTTCAAGTTCCAGCTGACTATTGCTATGCTGTTAGACTTCGGTGTTAGTTGGGGTATTGAACTGTTCTTGAAGTACTTTTTCATGGACTACAAGCCCAGCGACATAGCTCTTCGCCTTGATGAACGAGAGGGAGTGCTGGTGCAAAAGAAGATTAAATAATTCTCAAGGATAAAAGAAAACATGGCCAATAATGAGAGTAAATATATATACTTGTATAGAATCTTGCGACTATAATAAAGCGAAGCAAGCGATGCCATAGTAGCTGTAGCCATAGTATACGAAAATTCCTTATGATGGATGAAATCTAAAGTGGGCGATCTACATATGCTCCCAACATGTACCACGATCACGAGAAAAAAAAATATTTACAAGAGCCATGATTTTAAAGCTTTTGTGATTCATCCATGACATCTCTAGTCCATGTTTCGCCCGCTACGAAAAACGCTTCGTAACATATGCTCTAGAATTTTAATAATGCCGTCACCATTAATAGAGCCACGCTCTGAGTCCATGCGAGCTCAGCTAGCATCATTAACTGTCTCCGATCAATCGATATCACTATCATCATTACCAGAAGGAACAGCTCCTCAACCTCCTACACTTGCACTACTCCAAGCAAACCCCCAACCTACAATCACAGAAGAGACCACACCGAAGAAACATTCTCCTCCACAAAAACCTAAGACCGTCAAAAAGCGAAAAGGCCAGACCGAGGAAGAATACCTCATACAAAAGCAGCAGTATGAACACACGGGCCCAGTCATTTTGACTGACAACTCTTTACTGGATCGTGACTACTCCGCTGCCGTTGAAAAAATAGATCGCCAGTCTATGAGAAATGCTATCGAGCGTGCGGTCTATCTCAGAGATTATAAAAAAGCAATCGCTATTCTGGAAAATAGCGAGGCAGCCGGGAATGCAAAGATTGGACCGCGAGAGCGACAAGAGCTGGATGCAATCAAAGAATCTTGTTTAAGGGCAATGAAAACATCAAAAGAATAAAAACTAAATAATCATGTAATTAATTCAGGTTTGCTAAACCTGTAGTGTTTAAATCTTTTAATCAATTTTTTCTTTCTGTGGCTCTGTGAAACAACTCAAGGTCGGATGTGAACTCTGATTTCCATGCTGCTTACTTTTCGAGACTGCAAGTAGGCGCTAGATGTTGGATCAAGATTGCTTTGGAGCTCGTCGACGATAGTGACTGTACCAGTGTGGAACGAGACTGTATGACCTTGTTGCTGAAGTCTGACTGCCACAATAACCGCCCTGTCCATAGCTTTCCCGAGGCCCCTTACACTAATGTACTTGGTCTTGGGCGCATTCTTCGGAAGCTCCTCTATAACTTTTGTGACGTGCTTCAGCGCAGACACAATTGGAGTGCTTGGGGTCAAGTATATCTCAGTCTTAAACTCTTGTTTGTTTTCTTTCTTGGGCTCGGCTTTCTCTTGACCATACTTAGCTGTCGCTGCGAATGAACAGAAATTAGTTATACTTGAGTTTAAATCAGGATACATTATGCCTTACCATATTGAAAAGCCCGCGCTTGATGCGCTCCCTGGGCGATTTCATCTCTCTCTCCTCCTGTCAACGGAGGAGCAGTGTTAGGGTGAGCAGGATCATCAACGAGGTCGTGGACGGCTGGACCTGGAAGAGCAGCAGAGTTTGAAATCAATTGCCTATGCCCCTTCCTCTTCTTCAGCGCCGAGCTTTTATCTTCCCTCGTAATAGTATCAGGAGTGTTTCTAACAACACTGGTTCTATAGTTTTGAATAGTTTGTTGTGAGGGCGATTCGGCTGATTTTGGAGAATGGCTGGTGTAACTAGTGCTGCTGCTGCTATATTGAGTGTGTTGCAATAGAAAGCTAGGATCTGTAAAAGCAACTTCGTCCTCTAATGTATCTGGCGTCGCATTAGGTCCTCGAGATGGGTCCGCCATGTTTACGTCTTGTAGAGTTCATGAGACAGAGACTGGTTTATGGAATTGGTTCGTATTACTAGTACATTTTGAACAGAACAGTATCATGTTGGCATCATTACAAATTTGATAATAACCACTCGTAAGTGCTACTGCCTTGCGGTGAATGACACAAAGTATGTGATACATTGACGCTCACAATTTGTGGCTGGCCTTTGACGCGTATCTAATGCGAATTCCTGGGTTAATAAACACTTCCTGGCAGTCTTCATCGGAGACCCCGTTCTCGTTGATCAGAACTGCGAAGTCCAGTGTAGAGTGGAGTGCAACCATTGGAGCATGCCAAGTTCCTACTCCGTACGTAACAGCTTGGTTCCCCTGGGCCATGAACGCTCGAACAGTTTCAAGATCGGGCAAGCCGGCTGTGAAGATGCATTAGATTACGAAAAAACCCCAATTAAAGCAGCCAGGATACTCACTTTCCGGGTTTTTCAAGCTGACAATTACGAGGAAGCCTTGTTGACTCTTTGCCCGACCAAGAGGTAAAAAGGTTTGGGTTGAGTATGGGTGTCTTTCCAAGACCTTTGAAAGATATTCAACTACATTTGAGGATTCTTCATCAGAAGATTCTTCAACTGTCTTCATTAAATGTGTGGGAGGAGAGCATCGAAATAGGTTCCAGTTTGTTGCAGTAGGTACGATCCCGCTCGGAGCATTTTTGTAGTGTGATTCACTGGTCGACACTTGGATGAACTTAACGGCAGTTCCTTGGTTTGCAGCAGCCGAGTTACTTTCGCCATCGCGCCCGAGGTGGTCGGGCGAGATCACCGAGCCAAAAGGATGAAATGATGCAGGTGTGAGTGGCTCAACCTGGATGGGAGGGCTGTTTGAGCTAACTTGGAACACAGGAGGGCTCATGATTGACAAATTCAAATGCTATAGCTACAGGACTTGAGTATAAGTCTTGGTTTTAGGCTGCAGCTAAAGATGAGTAGATTATTCTCAATTAAATTTCTTATCGAGCGCCCGCGGTTCCAGTTTCCAATTGTATCGCAGAACCACAAACTCTCGAAGTCTCGGAGAACCCCGAGGCGTACGATATGGGCAAGGCAAGGGTTTGAGCTCTTCTAACATGATATTGAGCTACAGTCATTTTATCCGTACTATACAAGCTTGGTTTGGAAACGTGAAAGGTATTAATTGTGAATAAGCTATTCGTACATGATTAAAAACTGTAAATGATGCAATATAAAAATAAAAAGTTAAAACACATTTAATTGGAAGCCGTGATTAAACGTTGCCGGATTGCGGTGACGGACATTTCGTTTTCAATGCGAACGCCTGTGACCCTGCCGACCGTTGTGAGCGAGCAGAACTCGGGGAGTTTTTCAGAAAGCATTCGCAGAGCATCTCCAGCTTCACTCAGACTTAGCGTGGTTGAAACACTGTCCATGATTTTACTCATGACGTGCTGGAGAGCCAAAGTCTGACCGCTGCCTTCTCGGCCTGGTTTGCGCAGTCCTGCAATAACAGCTGCAATAGAGGGAAGCTTAGATTCAATATATCTGCGATGTAGTGACTCTGGAGTCTCTGCCAGCTTTTGCGCTTCTTTGGCAGCAGCCTCTTTGGCTCTGATACGATCCAAAACTGAGCCTACTTTTTTCACTGGGGACAGGGGCCTGCCTGCTTTGTTGAGTCTCGATTGTGAACTTCCAGTCAGTGGGGTCAGCTTGCGAGAAAGCGAATATGGGCTAGTTTGTTCTCTAGACGACTTCCTCAACGAAAAAATGTGAGAAGTCTGGGACCGGGGAGAACCGACTCGTCGCACTGCCATTGTTTCTGACCGTACAGTAATGGGATGAAGTGGGATTTCGCTGCAGTCGTGAAGCTTTGCATATTCAAGGCATTTTGCTTGAAACACACCTTGTCTTATAGGAAGACTTTTGATCAACGTTACCTTCTTATCTAGAGAAGAGGGGATAGATACAGTCAATTCTGATCTGTTGACAATAGAGGGAGCCAGTGTATACGACTCGGGCCATATAGTAAGGATTTGTTGCATGTAGGCCATTTCAAGAGTGAGCCTAGAATCCTCTGAGACCCTTACGCAAAGCATGGCAAAATTGATGGAAGCTGACGAGGATATTGTATGAAGAAGAATCGATTTATCAATGGATTTGTGGAGGCGAATTAGGAGAGAAAGTTTGCGAGGCAAGCTATGGACTAGAGAGCTCTCAGATGTTAAAAGATGAGAGTACCATTTTCTGGCAGTTGTAGGGTATTGCTTCATGTATCTTAAAAATGAGGACATGCCGTAGTCATCAAAAAATTGAAACGGTGTCTCCTTTTCGTTCTCATCGCAATATATCCCACACTCGCTTTTTGGAGGAGCCTTGGCTAACAGCGCACGAGGGAATACAAAGTTACTGTAGTTAAAGTCGACAGACATGCATTGAACAAAGGACGCCATGTGGGCACAAGAAGAAGAGGCTTCAAGCGAGTATGAAGCGCTTTTACAGAGCCCTTGTGTAAGATGTTCCATGCTTTCACCAAAGACAACGACAAGAGATCTAGGATTGGGCTGAAAGTATGTGACGCGACCGTCAGATCCAACAATTCGAAGACGAGAAGTACCATTATCCGGGCAAAGTAGATACGAGGCGAATGCTAGCTTGTTTCTGAACGTAAATGGATCTGAGTCCTGTATATTAACAGATTCTCCAGCAGCTTTCTTCACAAGCCTCAATTGGTGTTGTTGGCGCGGGTGGTCGAACGCGTTCTCGAACAATGAAACGTCACCTCCAATAGCTTCTGTGATAAACTCGCTCACAAAAGTTGACGAGAAAGTTGCCATGCTTTCCATGAAATTCTCAACATTGTCTTTAAAGCCAGGCAAGGCGCGCGGACGCGGCCACTGATTAGGTCCACGAAGCCACTGGTACACTGGCGTACCTCCCAAAGTTTGAGAAGCGCTTGTATCTTCAACTTCATCATCAAACTGAGTAGGAGATGGCATATCCGTGCCAAAAAGTACCTCCTCATCCGCGTCGCACGAGCTCGGACGCGTGCTGGACGATGCATATGTAAAATGACCGCGGAAATTGCTGGAGTTGACGATGTCCATGCTTTTCTTGACAGCTGAAGGTAAACCAAAGTAAGACACAATCAGCGAACTCAGACGGGACACTGAAGTGAGGTCCGCAAAGTCAGAGTTTTCGATATTCTCAATGACAAAGAACCCGTCGCTCAGCATGGCTCGTCGCATGTCTTCAAATAGCATCGGTCGCGTAAGTGAAGAGTCTGCCAAATCCAAATCGACTGTCACGAACGTATTAGAGCTGAGAGCTTCAGGTTTTCGAGAAGGGAAGATAGGCATAGTGAGAAGATGGGATGGGGACACTCGGGAGAGAATTGGAATATGAGAATGTAAAAATGTGAGAATATAAAGGAGGAAAGGAAAGAGAAAGAAAGTGTCTTTTAGATATATTTTCGGTATATTTCGTGACGCGCTCGAGAAAAAGAGGTACGCGACGCGAATTAATTTTCTAATTAGTCCTAAAGAGGTGCATACCAAGGTAAGGGTATATGACATATAGCATAATTTAGTGTTATCTAAAGCGGTAATACTTTTAAGTCTCCCACCACACAACTGCACGCACTGCGGGCCTGATTGGTTCTCTCAAGTTCCAAAGTTTTCCAAATCCTTCGTTTTTTCTGAATTTTCGCCAATTATTCGGTGCAAAACTTTTAAGTAGGGTGATCCCTCTGCCAAACTCCCGTACAAATATATATATCGGAAGCTTCCTTCCTGTGAAATTTTTTCCTCTCTTCCACTTTTCGTCAATTTTCTGTACATATTAACTCAAAGATGTTGGCTTCACGATTTGCCCGCTCTGCTCTCCGCAGCGTAAGTACCTGTTGTATTTTGATGCTAGATTGATACGATGTTTTTCTTTGATGAGGCGTGGGCACATTGACCGGATGGTTGAAAAGTTGCTTTAGGAATGAGCTCCGCGAACTCTGCGAAACTCGACATTTGCAAGATAGAAGATGCTGAAGGGACATGATGGCTTTGAACACTAGCCTCAACGCTTTTCAGAGCGTACCGGATTAGTTTGCAAGGCCTTGCACTACTTGCGCAATACTCTATGTCATTTCAGGATGACCATCTTTTTGTGGCGATAAGTCCAAGGCCGATCAATATTTGCCCAGCCAATAACATTGCTTGATTCTTTTCATGTTTAATTCATTTCTAACACACTACAGTCCGCTTCTAAGAGACTAGCCCCTGCTTTCCAGACCAGATTTAATTCTGGCAAGGTCCAGGGATCTGTTATTGGTATTGATTTGGGTACCACCAACTCGGCTGTTGCCATTATGGAGGGCAAGGTCCCCAAGGTTATTGAAAACGCCGAAGGCGCTAGAACTACCCCATCTGTTGTTGCCTTCACCAAGGACGGCGAGCGATTGGTTGGTGTTGCCGCCAAGCGTCAAGCTGTTGTCAACCCCGAAAACACCCTTTTTGCTACTAAGCGTCTTATCGGTCGCCGATTTGAAGATGCTGAGATTCAAAACGACATTAAGCAGGTTCCCTTCAAGATTGTCAAGCACACCAATGGTGATGCATGGCTCGAGGCTCGTGGTGAGAAGTATTCACCAGCTCAGATTGGAGGTTTCGTTCTCAACAAGATGAAGGAAACTGCCGAGGCTTATATTGGCAAGACTGTTAAGAACGCTGTTGTTACTGTCCCCGCTTACTTCAACGATTCACAGAGACAGGCCACCAAGGATGCTGGTCAGATTGTTGGCATGAACGTCCTTCGTGTCGTCAACGAGCCTACTGCTGCCGCTCTTGCATACGGTCTTGAGAAGACCGAGGATAAGGTTGTTGCTGTTTTTGATCTTGGTGGTGGTACTTTTGATATCTCCATCCTCGAGATTCAAAAGGGAGTCTTTGAGGTCAAGTCTACTAACGGTGACACTCATCTCGGTGGTGAAGATTTTGACATCGTTCTCGTCAGACACCTCGTAGAGCAGTTCAAGAAGGAAAACAACATTAACCTTGAGAACGACCGTATGGCTATTCAGCGTATCAGAGAAGCCGCAGAGAAAGCTAAGGTCGAGCTTTCTTCTGCTTCTACTACCGAAATCAACCTTCCTTTCATCACTGCCGATGCCACTGGACCCAAGCACATCAACACCAAGCTTTCTCGATCTCAGCTAGAGTCTCTTACTGACTCCTTGATCAAGCGTACTGTTGAACCTGTCAAAAAGGCTCTCAAGGATGCTGGACTCAAGACTAACGAGGTTGACGAGGTCATCCTTGTTGGAGGTATGTCCCGTATGCCCAAGGTTACTGAGACTGTCAAGTCCATTTTTGGTAAGGAGCCCAACAAGTCTGTTAACCCCGATGAGGCTGTTGCCATTGGTGCTGCCATTCAGGGTGCCGTTCTTGCCGGTGAGGTTCAGGATGTTCTGCTTCTCGATGTCACTCCTCTTTCCTTGGGAATCGAGACTCTCGGTGGAGTTTTCACCAGATTGATTAGCCGAAACACTACCATTCCCACCAAGAAGTCTCAGGTTTTCTCTACCGCTGCCACTGGTCAAACCTCAGTCGAAATTCGTGTCTACCAGGGTGAGCGTGAGCTCGTCCGCGACAACAAGTTGATTGGCAACTTTACTCTTTCTGGTATCCCCCCTGCCCCTAAGGGTGTCCCCCAGATTGAGGTCTCTTTCGATATTGATGCTGACGGAATCATCAACGTTGGTGCCAAAGACAAGGGTACTAACAAGGACGCTTCCATCACCGTTGCTGGTTCTTCTGGTCTCTCTGATGCCGAGATCGAGAACATGGTTAACGATGCCGAGAAGTATAAGGAGGAGGACAAGGCCCGCCGTGAGGCTGTTGAGAACGCCAACCGTGCTGACTCTATCTGCAATGAAACCGAGAACTCTTTGAACGAGTTCGAGGCCCAGGTTGACAAGGCCGAGGCCCAGAAGATCAGAGAGAAGATCACTGAGCTTCGTGAGGTTGTTGCCCGTGCCCAAGCTGGTGAGGAAGTTGAGGGAACTGAGCTCAAGGACAAGTCCGACGAGGTTCAAAATGCTTCCCTGAAGCTGTTCGAGCAGATTTATAAGAACAAGGCCCAAGACAACCAGAGCTCTGGATCTGAGAAGCCTGAAGAGAAGTAAAGACGGGGAGATGCTGTTTCCACTACAACAAAAGTTGCTAATTGCCCAGTTTCGCTCCATTGACGTTCTGAGGACGTCGAAAAGTTATTTATAACTAACTTGTATATATCTGTATATTTTTATTCTATCACTGTTATTCTCAAGCATGCTGTAATAGCATTTTTTTGATCACGACAGAAAAAGATTTCGATTGAAGGCCTAAGAAGTCTAAGCTTTTGTTTTTAGCGAGTTGGGAAGGTTCGACAGATTTTTTTGTAGAAGTAAATTTAAATTTTGTATAGTGATGTAATCAGCCTTATGGTCGTCAGATGTTCAGAGCTTGTGGTGCGACTACGCGTGAATATCGGTGATCACAAGAACAGCAACTTTCAATTGCGACAATTGCGAGCAGCGACCATTCGCGAACATCAAGCCTTGTTTATAACAGAGCAAGCACAAAAACTACAGGAATCACAGAAAGCAGGAACAAGCACTGCCAACGATACCAATTACAAAAACGAGAGCAACGTCCAGCTTCTTGCCCGGCTTTTGAAGCATACCAAAAACGAGATAACAGTGGATCAACTCGTGTTGGCGTTTGTGACACCCTTGCTATTACGCCTGTTGTATTGAGCTGTATAACCACCTACTGAGGACCTACTCTACTGAGTCTACTCTGCCATTTTGAGCCTCGAGAACACGCCGTTTCGAATATTCTGGGCCGCTGAGAGCCCAAATACACACCCTCTCTGTCTCGATTAATTCCTTGTGGCTCAATAAACCCGTTTTTCTCTGGACAGAATTCTCTCTCATCCTGCTCACTTTTCTCATTTAGTCCAAGCTATTTTTTATTTTCAGCAAATATTCCTCTCTTCTTGCCTTTTCTTCTTCTTACAACACTTATCATCTCTCGTCTGGCTATGTCCCGTCTCTTTTGTCCATTTTCGATATTGTGATTCTAATCCCGACCTCCAAACACCTCGCCTTCAATAAAAAAAAATATTGATCATATTGATAATACTTTTTCCGACAAATTCTTCGCTTTTATTCTAGCTTTTGAAAGGTTTAAAACTTACTTAGTATTAGCAACTGAGTTGCTAACTAGCCCTCTACGTTGCCTCACATTTGACTAGCTCTAAAACACCTCACTCAATCGTTACAATGGGCATCCACTCCGATGAGCGTCTGAAAATCTCAGTCGCGCAGAAAAAGGCCATTCGACAATACTACAAATCACAGGTCCCTAGGGTCGGTCACAAACACATTAAGCAATGGTTCAAGGATGAATACGATATTGTCTTGCCTTTCTCCACAATATCCAACATTCTGTCTTCCAAATTCGATCACTTGGACCAGCTGGGCTCCAACCACGATGATGCTAAACGCTGCCGGCCGCCTAAATATCCAGACCTTGAGATAGCTCTCGCAGAATGTATAGGTCGTATGAAACAGGCTGGAATTGACCTCACCGGTGCTGTGCTTTTGAATACAGCTCATGAACTTTGGCCAAATATTCCTGCCTACCGCCACTTGCCTATTCCCGCATTGTCTGGGGGATGGGTAGAGAAATTCAAAACTCGCCACAGAATCAAACTACGCTCTCTCCAAGTGGAAGCCGCTTCTACTCGAGCTAGCAAAACTGCAGGTAATCTTGAAGCTCTTGAATTGAGTCCTACTGGTGATATGAAACTAGGCTCCTCCTCAGTTGCTACATCACTTACAGACTCAGTAAGTTTGCGAACTTTAGAGAGCATCCGCTTACGCGCAATGAACTATTCGCAGAATGATATTTTCACAATGTCAGAGACAGAGCTTTTTTGGAAGCTGGTACCTAATGCTACCTCACTACGCGAAGCGTCATTTCAGCCAAAACGTGAGTCCAGGGACCGAATTACTGTCGCGATTGCATGTAACGCGTCGGGCAGTCAACGGCTACCACCCTATGTTGTAGGCCGTTATGCCACTACACGCTCGTTCCAAGCGCCTGGGAATGACATCAAATCTCTTAACTGCTTGTATTCAAGTAACCGCTTGGCGTGGATGACAGTGGCTGAATGGCGCGCTTGGCTTAAGTGGTTTGACGGGATGATGGATAGGCCTGTTTTACTGATTCTTGATCCTCACAGATCACACGAAGTGGCTTACCGTAACCTTTCGGATAGCTTTACCATACGCAACACAGAAGTCATTTTCCTGCCCCCAAACATATCCGACATGCACAGTCCTTTGGACCTTGGGATTCTGCAGAACTTCAAGGCTTTTTACAGAAAGACTCTTTTAACGTTTATTTCTGAGTTCTACCGTCAAGGGGATCTAGAGGCCCTTTTACCATCTCCTGTGACACTTGACCAAGATTTCATGGATTTTGGCTTGAGGGGCGGGTATCCACAAGGCGTTCAGTATGTTGACCAAATTGAAAATCCTCATGCTGCAATTAACCTTTACATTGCTCTTTACTGGATTCAAAAAGCTTGGATGATGGATCTTGGTACTTCTACCATTACGCAAGCTTGGGCTCGCTCGACGCTAGTAAGTGATCACAAAATTACTGATACACAAGATTCTGCATCTCCCACATTTACGAGCAACCTTGCAATGTCCAGTACATCTTCGATATCTGCATCGACAGTGTTAACAAGGCCTACATCTGCTGTTACCCCTAGCGTACTAAAAGACATTTCTCAGCTTGTTCAAGACATACGCAGTCAACCTGCGTCTTTGAAATTCATGGGCAATGCGACTGAAATGTTACAGACAGAATACTATGTTTATCCCGCAGAAGAATCTGTGCTGGACAACGTTGAAGACTTTATTGAACTGAGTACTGCGCAGTTTTTCGAACCTGAAATAGATCTTGGGGATGAGCCAATTTATGTAATTGCTCCCGTCTCACCAAGGGATGCAGATCGAGCCGTCAAGCTGCTTTTAAACTTCGAAGAGCAGCACCCTAGCTCAAGCGTGCGGTATTTGCAACTTTTGTCAGAGTACAAGGACATGATATCACAGCGGTCCACTCGACAACCCTCTATTGCGTCTATTGTGGAGCCTATGCCAATGGCAATATCTAGTACAACTAGCACTGGCTTGGTACCAATCTCCCCAAGCAATTCTGTTAGTCAACCTTCTGTGCTAATGGCTAGCCCCATGACTCAGACATCTCCTTATGTGGCAAAGTTTCCCTACTCTCACAAACACAGAGCAGACAGCCAGGGATCTCGAGCTGACACAAACATCTCCAGCAACCTTTCTCGAAATAATTCCAGCTCTTCTAGCACGTCTATTGGCGTTCCGGCGGACAATATCGATTCTCGGCTGCCTTCGGGTAGCGGGCAACGAAACTCGTTCAACGTGGGAAGCACAAATTTTTCGTATCCTCCGTCGTCCAATTCAATGACTAGTTCCACGTCTCCTCAGCAGAGTTACACTACTCCTGGGGTCTATGGATCAATGGGCATGGGTCAGTATGCTATGAATCCTCAATCTTATTCAAGCAACATTCGATCAGCAGGTATGGGAGCTCCCAGTAGCTCACTTCCTAATAACTCACTTCCAAGCAACTCTCTCTTCACGTTCGGCGGTCCATACACTGCTTCCACACTAAGTAATCACGGGGACGTCTCCGGATCAAGCCTCAACGCTTATGCTAGTAGCCAAAACAGTACGCCAAACAATTTTGCGTCTCTCCTGACATCTAATTCTGCGAATTCTACAAGCAACGTCAATCCGCCTATGCTTACGTCGTTCCCCTCGAGCTCTTACTCAGGATATACTTCTGGGAACAGTGTTTTGCCTCGAAGCGGTGGAATAGAAAACCCTACAAATTACAGAGCAGAGCAACCACATCAACAGCAGCAGCAGCAGCAACAACGACAACATCAGTACCCTCATCAATCTCCACAGCAGCAACAGCAGCACCCACAGCACCCACAGCACCCCAATCCACAAGCGACATCCTCGGCCACACAACCGCCCCAAGGGTCTCTTCTGCCAAATGCCAGCTCTTCATTTTTCCATCCCAACACAACTCCAATTTACTATCCTGCTCATGCGTCTTAGCGATGCGTTTTTAAAGAAAGAAAAAAGCTACAATGAGTGACAACCAGTGTGCTCAATAACGGAAGAACCAACAGGAACATAAACAAGAGGGGAACGGCCTTATTATTTGCTTTTACTTCACTAACTTTTTGCTTCAACTATTTATTTGGTTTTTTTTAATTATTTTGATATTTATTATTTCATGTAGCTATATGTTTATTTTGGTGATAATTCCTACTCTTTTTTCAGCTGTTGAAAGCTGCCTTTATTGTGCGCTGATAAATCGTGTTTGTTTGGATTGACCAAGTCTAGATATCATCAGTAACGTTCTTCGCGAAGTCTTGTTTAAGTCGGCATGAAGTGCGAAAATGCCTAGTTTAAGCAAAAATACAGATAAATTGAAAAACTGAGAGAGCACACTTTACAGTGATTAGTATGGTCCACATTGAGTTGTCGAGACAGTTAACCATAGCATTATAGCGTGTGCCACGTTCTTTGTGGCAGTATGTGGCATGAATTCAGAGCAGCAATCTCAAAAAAATTTCAGTCAGACTCTATTGGGCTATCTTCAGTGCAAGCCTGAGCTCTCACAGATAGAGCTGTTGCGTAATCTAGAACCAAGATATCGACCAAGGTCTCGGATTTCAAGATACCTGCGAGCAATCTTATCAAAGAAATTCCTTTTACTGTCACTTAACGGTAATTTCACATTTGCAATTACAACAAAGCAAAGCTACTAGAGGGGTCGCATTGTTATGGAAAATTGTTCTGTAACTCGCCACAAACTGCACTTTTCTTTTCGGGGGGCAACTAGTAGTCAAGTTGAAAAACGTCACTAACTTTTAAGTAAGGCAAGCAGCCCGTGTAAGGCCATTTTGCAGCCATCACGTGGGTGCAAGGCTAAACAGAGCTCAACGCAATTATAGCCAGTCTACCAGACCAACATAGTCTTGTCTGCGGCAAATACGAGGTATTCTGCTAAACGTGAATGAATAAACCAACTGTCACGAATGAATGAATGAATAGATTGAAATCACGGCTATGAAAGATTATGTAGAAACAAAAATGGTAAAAGTAAAATATAAACACAAAGTAAATAAGAGCTCCCCAGGTCTGTATCAAATGCAGTCAAGACGTCTTCTTTCTTCCTTCATGGATGGCTTGAGCCAAAATTCGTTTTACCGTAAGTCAAAACCCGAATCACTCT